>BJCM01211498.1:0-13707 GCA_018326385.1 Flaveria bidentis
TGTTGATTTTTATATGTGATTGTAGGATCAACATCATTGTTAGACAAATTTCAAGAAAATTTGACTAAGTGTAAGAAGCTTCTACGGATGAACATTTGTGTTGTTCCATAGATAATATTCTTACACAAAGAGCATCTGAGGATCTTCCGTGAAAGAACACTTCTATGCGGATGAAATCAAGGCTGTTGAAAGATCAAAGATCTATGGATGAACAACTTTCTGTTTAATGTAGTCTGTTTTGAAGACTTCTATGGAAGTCAAAGTTCTTATAGAAGGAAAAACTTCTACACAAGAAAAACACTTGCATGTACTTCACCCAGTACATAAAGTAAACAATCACTAGGTGAGGTCATAAAGTCAACTCTACGGATGACTTTAACTAAGTCAGAGAATGTCACATCATAACATTTTGTGAGTAACTTTTTTACCTCCAAAAGAAAGTTACTGATTCCAAGATAATTACTGTTACCCTCTTAGTTCCTTGAGCCTATAAATACAACATATAGGCTCACACTTTACAAAGCGGCTGAATATCTAACAATACATTGGTCAATACGATCAGTAAATCATAAAACCCTACCAACCACCACATCAATTACACCAAAATCATCAATAGAATCATAAGCAAACATTATTCTCAACCATTACTATTTGATCATTCATAATCATTAATCAGTGTTATGTTCTTTATTATTTAATGCAATTTATTGTAATTTTTTTCATTATTACCTTCTATTGTATTTGCTATTTCATATTCAATCAATTGAACAAAGATTAGTGATGATTCCACAATAATTTCATAAGTTTTTTCATCATAGTACACATTTGAGATGGATGTGGAGGAATGGGTACCAGACACCATTTTTCTCTTTATTGATTCTGTTGGTTTCACCTTCAACTCAGGAAACACAACTTCTTATGCTTGCATTTTCTTCTTCTACTAATGGGGATTAATAAAAGACTTATCTTTCCTAATGCATATTGTCTTTAATGAATTGAAATTGTCAGTTCTTCTGAACATTTTGAGTATGTTTTCAAATTCATATCCCCTGATCATAGCTGAGTGATTGATCAGTTCCAGTTGAGCTAGTTATTTTAAGTCATGGATCTCCAGGGCATTTACAAGAGTTGATTAATCTGTAAAGAATTGGACTAGTCCAGAGATCCTTTTCACCACGAACATGTTCCACATGCAGTCATACTTCCAAGCAATTATTTTCTGATCAACTTTGCCTTTGGGAGTAGACACCCCTCCGATTAACTCAACAGTTGTTAATCATTCTTGTAGTTTTAATTGAGAGGGTTCTGCAAACCATTTAGGATATATATGAAGTACAGAAGCCAACAATTCTTGATCTTTCTGGTTGAGCAGCATGTCTCAAGCAATTACTCTAGATCTTGGCTTATTGTTTAGGATTTCTTCTTCTAACCGCTTGAGCCTTTATTTCTTTTCATTAATCATTTGGAGAGTTTGCAGCCCTTAATGAGTTTGTTTTCATATTCCCAATCTTCCTTCTTGTGAACCCTTGGCTTGAAAGATAATCCTTCATTTCCTTATCTGACATGCTATAAGGATTAGGAAATAGTGGTACATGAGTTGGGGTTGATTTCTTCATGGATGATAGTTTTGGCAGAGGAACCTTTCTTGAAAATGATCTTTCATACTCAGTTGAGGTTGATTTCTTCATAGAAGACAATTTTCGCACAGGAACCTTTCTGGGGAATGATTTTTCATACTCAGTTTCAAAGTTTGGATCCAACATTTTATTCACATTTTCTAGTTCTTCCTTCATTCCTTCATATGTCACGCTAAAGACTTCATCTGGATCATACCCGTGATTGATCAAAAACATTGCTTTTATAATTAGGTCATCAGTTTGAGCTTTTAACACCATTTCCTCTACTGGTTTTTTTGTTTTCATAGGACTGTCCATATGAACATCCTTTTCAGCATCATAACCTCCAGCTATCTCTCCTTCTTCCACATCAATAGTAACAACTTGTTTCTTTAATTGAGCTTCAGCCTACTCATGTTCTTAAAGAAATTCAGCTATAGCTGCCAAGCTTCTGGGATCATCTTTCATATTTTTTCTTAACACTCTCTTCTTCCACCATTGGTCTTTTTCCCTTAGTCTTTTCAGCTAGATATTTCGTCTTCCTGGAGTATGTTTGAAGTTGTGGACTTGAATTTCAGCCTTTTCCATCTCTTCAGGTAATTTTTCAGCCGTGGTTTGTTCTTGATCATCAATTTATATTTCCTCCTTTGCTTTTTCTTTTTCATCATTTTCTTTTTCTTTTTACACAATTCTCTTATCATTTCTTTTTGTTCCTCAGACAGTGCCACAACAGGTACAATCTGCATACTTAACTCTTTCTCTAAGGGAACTTGAGATTGAGGGATGATTACAATAGGTTCAGTGTCAGTTCTTTGATTATTCACAAACTCTTAAAATTCATCATCTACACTGAATTCTTCAGAGGTAAAGCTATCTAGAGCACTGATTAGTTTTTCAAATTCTTCTTTCTCAGTATGAGTAGCATCTGATTTCCTAGAGTAAATAACAATTTCTAAGCTTTCTTCCTCATTCTTTGTTTGGCTTTCATCTTCTCTTTGTTCATCATTCTCTGAGAAAGACTGGTTCTCATCATCAATGACCTTTTATTTTTCATTTTTACTCTCATCAGCCACAACACTTCTTTGAATTGCAATTATAATCGCAAGTTCAGAGATCCTTTGTTTTGGCTTTCAATTTCATTTTGGATATTGGAGATGATTTCAGCTTGTTCTTCAATAATGTTCTCTTGTTCTTCCATAGCTATAGTTTGAATGGCAAAATGGTTCAAGGCAGCTTTCAAGTAGTCAATCTCTTTCTCTTTCTCTTTCTTTTCAACTTCATATTTTTCTTTTAGTTCTTTTAATTCATCCTCCTTTTTATCAAGCTCTAGAATCCTGTCATCAATTATTCTAGCTCTCATATTTAGTATTCTTTCCATCCTTTCCACTTTTTGTAGGATCTCAGATATCAACTCATCTTTTTCATTAGCCCTGTTTACATTAGATTCAGCAAAGCTCTCTGAGGGAGCAGTCTCAGAAGTTGCTCTCTTTACAGGCATTTGAGCATGTTGATCCTCCTCATCTGAAGATGATTTGGATGCTTTAGAAGTTCTAGTTGAGTCTCCAAATTCAATTGGGTTATCATGGGTGGGCAATGGTTGGTGTGATTATGTTCGTGAGTGATGAGATGGTAATATTGGTGATTGATAAGGTGGTGATATTGGTTGTGGTGTTGGTTGTGGTGTTGATTGTGGTGTTTGTTTTGGTGTTGGTTCTGGTGTTGGTTGTAGTGTTGGTTGGGGTGTTGATAATGGTGTTGGTTGTCATGTTGGTTGTGGTATCGGTTGAGGTTATGGTGGTGGTGTTGGTTGTGGTATTGGTTGTGGTGATGGTGGTGGTGTTGGTTGTGGTATTGGTTGTGGAGATGGTGGTGGTGTTGGTTGTGTAGATTGCTCATCAACAGCTTGTTCTTGTCCTTGATCTTCTTGATTTATCTATTGAATCATCCAAGGAAGAAGAGGTGAGTGAGATCCACTATAAAAGTTTCTGGGATCCCTCTTCTTAATGTACTTGTACGATATTGCATCATAATGAGGAATATCAAGCACCGGTCCCATAGTAGCAATATCTAGAAATGATTCATTTATCAGGCACTAAATGAATCTTGAGTACATCAAGAACTTATATCTTCTCCCCTCTTGTATTTTTGAAGTCAAGCAATTAAAAACATAGCCAAACATATTGAATGGCTTGTTTGTGCAGAGAACACAAATTGCTAAGGAAGTGGTGATTGGAATATCATTCTATCTTGCTTTTCTCTTGGATAAGCAGTGCTGAAACATGTGGATTAGAAATCTCCAAAGCAGATTAACTAATCCTTTAACAATTTGTTTAGCTTCATATCCTCCTTCATAACTAATCTTAGCAAAGAATGTTGTTATTTCATCATCATCCAACTCTAGTGGTGCATTAGCATCATCACCAAAATGCAAGCATCTTCTAACAGAATCTTCAATGATGCTTAGAGTATGATCATTGTCAATTCTTCCAACTAAAGTTCTAACACCATCGGCTTCAATTACCTTAGCTGAATTCCAGAAAGACCTAATGAGTTTCTCATAGATGGTGGGTCTAACAGTGATAGCATAAGCTACCCTTGTTGTAGAGATGAATCTGATCATATCTCTTAGTCCCTCAGCTTCCGGCACATCAGGGTTTATATAACCGCTGACATTGTGGAGCTTGCTCCATGAAAGATTTGACATATAATTTGTATAAGAGACGTGTGTGTCAATTTTGATAAGAACTCATGTGTACCGTTTATTAGTTTCACTTTAAATGGTCAAAGATGAACGCTTGACATTACTGTATCATTGTTGTCACATCAAATAGTGAATTTATTGTTCAACAATCACAATTTCTATGTTTGAACCATTTATTAGATGTTATGTCATTGATTTGTTACACATTTTCATTTTTCATCATGCTTTGTTCTTACAACAAACATGAATATAAAGGTTTTCATGACGAGTAGAATTTCTATTAGTTGGCATGATCATTGAAGTCGAAAAGGTGTATCATATTACATCAATAAATCGATTTTTTGTGTCATTCATTATCATTTGGTTCTTTGTTTGATTTAGGTACAGTTCCAAAGTTAGGTCTTGATGAAAATTTATTTTGGAAATTTCACCTTGTTTTCGATGCAACTATAGTTTCATAATCGATAACAAGAACATGTTAAGTAGAATCACACAAAAATATTTGATTGTTTATGATGAATATGATCGAAGTGGGTGTACTGTGTATTTGCGTTCATCTCACTATAAAGTCTCTCAAATTTGAAAAGTATTAAATGACCCGTTTAAATTCCTTTAAATAGTCAAATAATGGCTTTTACAAGATTTTACAAGTTTCAGAGCAAATGCGGTCACCACTGTAGCGAATGCGAAAGTGTAAATTTTAAGTCTTTTGGTCATCCGCATTTGTTAACTGTAGCAAATGCGGTAGACAAAACTTTGGACTTTGACTAGCCACATTTGTTCACTGTTGTAAATGTGGAAGTGTTGAACTTGTGATTTTATGTCATGCGCATTTACACATTGTAGTAAATGCGGATGTTTTGTTACTTATGTTTTCTGCCATCCCATTTACTTACTATGACAAATGCTGAAGTACAAAGTTCATCAGCATTTGAGCATTGTAGCAAATACGGAGGTATAACTTGTGATTTTATTCATCTGCAATAACACACTATAGCAAATGCGGTAGTGTTGTTACTTTAGTTTCATCTTATCCGCATTTGTGCACTATGGCAAATGCGAAAGAGCAAAGTCAATGAGCATTTGTGTAACTGCACCAAATGCGGTTGACAACACTTGATCAACATTGCACTGTCGCAAATGCGAAAGAGAGATGTTCATCAGCATTTGTCTACTGTAACAAATTCGGCTGATCAAATTTAGTCAGTATTTTCTCACTGTAGCAAATGCGTTAGAATAAAATCTACATTTACTTCTTCACTTTGACCTAGAGAGATACTCGCATTGGTTATATGCATTGGTTACCTTCACCCGCATTAACCAATGCACTTACCTGTATTACCTTTCAACTTAATCAAAGTTGATGTGTCTGAATAGGTTTTTCATAATATGAAGTATTGTCCTTGATTGATTTTTCTTATGAAGTTGACTGTTGAGATTGTCAATTCTTGCTTCGATTGACTTGTATGTCACAAGTGATACATGTTTCCCAATTTTGATTGATCTTGGACTTTTCATGCTTCCAAGAATATGCATAAGCTGAGATACAATGGTATTACTTTTTGCAGCAACACCAAAATTCTTTTTGTTTTGTTTTGAAAGTACATTAAGCTAGTAACCAAAAATACAGACTTACTCAAAAAATTTTAATTACTCTCCCTAAAGTTTATATCCATATTTGGATAGAAACTTTAAAGATTTAAAAACTTTTTGAATTTTATTGTAATTATTAGTAATGAAGAAAATTATATCTTTTGTTAGGATCATATCAGTCTTACATTACACAAGTGCATCCTTTATGATTAAATGGACATGTTTATCAGCTTCAAGAAGCTCATCATCCTCTGCCTATCAGCAAACTTCTTCATGCTCTTGTGGATGATGGCTCTTGATTTAGCAGCTTCTTCCCTTAGCTTTCATTTTGTTTTCATTCTTCCTTGACTATCTCAAATTCATGTTGTTTGAGATACTCAAACTCAACATAGTCATAGGATAGGGGAAGAAGTGCTTCTGCTTGATAAAGGCTTGTGGCACTCATGTAGTTGATCATCTTGATCCTATCTTCTTCTTTATCTACCTGGGGTTTTTGTTGAACCACATCCTCTTGTACATGACTTTCTTGAACTAGAGAGAGTATAGGCATATGCTTGTACAATCTTTTCTTCCTTCTGTCTTCTTTGATTTGTACTATCAGCTCTGCATCTTCGGCCTCCTTCTTCTCCCTTGACCTTTCCAGGTCAACCAGTTCATTCAACTCTTCTAAGGGGAGAGAAATGACATTATGTATGTCATAGTTCCTTGTCTGGATATAGTTTATCCTAACTACCCTTAACTCATCATTCTGAGTATCTAGTCTGGGGGCAGCCCTGATAACAGACTCCATGAGTCTTGAAGACTTAGCAGAGGAACTTTCTCCCCTCAGATTCCATTTCCTCTCTCTCTCTCTCCTCCTCCTCAATCTCCACAGGGTGGAGAGAGCTTTGGCCTTCATTGCTTGATTTCTAAGCTCCGACCAGAGAGAGGTTAAGAATCACCTTCACCAGCAGGTGTCTCAAAAAAGGCATTGATCTCTATAGCAGTTGATGGTGATAAGATTGGGCTACCAGGTTTTGTCACTGGGCCTTTAGTCAAGGTTTCCCCTATGAAGCTAATCTTAGGGTCTGCCTCAACATCTAGTTGATCGATGACATTGCCTGATTCCCACAGTCTTCTTCTAAGGCTGAACTATGCTGTGATCCGGTCTTGGATTCTTTGAGCCAACTTGTCAGCTTGTCTTGATTGGCTTGGGTTGACAAGTGGCATGTTGACAAAATCCATACTGTCATAATAGTTCAGGATCTGAAAATTGAAGATCTCTAGTTGCCCTTGAACTTTCATGATGATTAAGGCTCTCCTGTTACTGTCATACCTCCACCCAATTATGTGATTGGAAGTTGATGGAGATGACATGGCCCTTGGTATCCCTTCCTCAAATAGACTCTGTATTAAGGAGTCTATTGAGTCCATATCAATATGAACTTGAGGAATTTGTAGATTAGGCACAATTGCAAGTGAGGATGGTAAGTCCTCAATGTCCAAACTCCCTAAGCAACACCTAGGTTCTGTGGCAGTATTGACTTTCTCCCCCCTTTTGGCAGCATCACCCACTTAGTTATGTCAACCAGCTCCACAGGTTCTTGTGTTCGTGGTTGAGGTCCTCTTAAAGGTCTCCCAACTAGTTGTTCCATAAGATATGAAATTTCAAGTTGCTAATCATTAACCCTGTTCTGCAAGGTAGTCATTTGAGATTCAAGGTGACTAACCTTGGAAACTAAATAGGTGCATGTTGTAGACAGATGTTGCACCTTTAGTCTTAGATTCCCCTCATCTCCATGAGAAGATTAATTAGGGGATGAGATGATTGGACCAAAGTCCTCAGTCTCACCACTAGCTTCAAGTTCTAGGCTGCTGGATTTCCTCTGCTCACTGGCAATCTCAATTGAGATGTCAGTGGGCTGAGTTGCCATGGTTGAGGTCTTAATGATGTAATCACTTTCTAAAGTGAGAGCCTCTTCCATATGGAGATCCTGAACATGTTTAGAAGTGTCCACCTTAGTTGTAGGTGACTAATGTGGGCTAGAAGGAAGAGAATCAGGTGCACTCATCTCTCTTTGAGTAAGGGAAAAGAAGAAAGAATCATGGTACTCATTCAAACCTAAATCTTCATCAATATAGAGGTCAAGGTTGGGGATAGGTTGTTTTAGATGTAAAGGCTGGGGATGGTAACTGTCCCCTGAAGGTTGATCACCTGAGTGTTGAGACTCAAAGTAATGGCTGAAGGCAGTTTAGGAGAGGTTGCTAATGAGCTCATCAGGCTGAGCATGAGGAAACTCAACATTGATTCTTCAGGAGAAGTGGTAGCTCTAGTTTCCACTTCCT
Organism: Flaveria bidentis; assembly: GCA_018326385.1. NCBI lineage: Eukaryota > Viridiplantae > Streptophyta > Magnoliopsida > Asterales > Asteraceae > Flaveria > Flaveria bidentis. Next base: position 8,236 of record BJCM01211498.1, read on the forward strand.
CCTATGTGGGTGAGTGTATGGGGGCCTCCACAGGCTGAATAGTCTTAGCAAGGGTTTGTTTTGATTTTTATTGGTAAGTGAGGGTGATTTACGGCTGTTTGGGTAGATGACATGTAGAAGGTATGGGTTCAACACTAGCTGGTGCTGCTAGGTTGTCACCTTGAGTAATGGGCTCTAACATTTTTAGGACTAGGGATGTTTCTACCCCAGAGAAGCCAACAATAGACTTTCTTAGTATTTTAAAGATGCCAGGCTTTATCTATCCCAGTTTAAGAATGTTACCTGTTCCCCTTAACTGTAAGCCTAGTTAATAGTTAAGTATGTACTGGACATATCTAGGGAACATGTAATATTTTAAGGAATCTAAGTTGGCAAGCAAATTAGTATAAACAAATTGAGAATACCTGAACTTGACTCCTTGAATCATTCTATGGATAATGAAGGAGAGATCCTCAGGAATCTGGTCCCATCCACCATGCTTGTTGGATAAGCTGTCGATAACCATATGGAGCGGGAATCTCCACTAGGATAAAACCTTCCCTTTCCTGAAGGTCTTTATAGAGAAGTCCCCCTCATACCCCATTTTCTCAAAGGAATGATTGGCGGCTTTCTTTGGGACGAACACCTCACCTTCTTCATCACCTAGCTGAAGATGCATGTTGATGATGGCCGGAGTGATGAAGACTGTTCTCCTCTGCACTGTGGAAGATAGTGCCTTCTCCCCATCCATAACGACCTCTTGGCAGGTCTTCCAAAATTCGAGCAGATGATCCTCACACAGTGGAGGATCAATGGTTAGGGAGGTGAGATAGTTGGACAAAGCTAAGAAGCGACAAACCTCTGAGAAATGAGGATCTTTCTCAGAGCTTAACAGAGCAACCTGGTTATGTTGCCTGTGTAGCTGCTTGGTAATGTTTGGGTCATTTTTGTGAGCAGGTTGGCCATTGTTAGGTAGCTTAGGGATGAAGAAAGAAAGAAGAAAGAAATTTCAGAGAAAAATTTTGGTGTTTTAGGTTTGGAGGAAGAAGCAGATGATAGAAAGTGGGGGAACCGTTGGGTTTATACTTGAAAGGGATTTCAGATAAAGTTTAATGAAAGAGGATAAACTTTGAAATCCGGATGTCGGTCCCACCTCTAAAAAAGTAGTTTACTTTTGTTCAAAAAGTAGTTTGCTTGGAAGTCAAAAAGCTTCCGAAGGTAAATTATCTTTGGTTGTTTTTTAATGAAAAAGCTTCCAAAGCTAAAATTACTTCGGAAGAATTTCCTGAGAGTTTTGAAAACTTTGTACACAAAAGAAGAAAGCTTCCGAGAGTTAATTTTGCTTCGGAAGAAAAAGGTCCTTAAAAACATATAAGTGTCTGAGGCAAGTGTTTAAGCTTCGGAAGATATTTTAGAAATCTCTTCCGAAGGTAAAATTTCTTAGACAGTTATTTGTTTTAAAGGTATGATTTTTTTCTGAAGATAAAAACATATCTTCCGACGGATAAAAATTTTTCAAAAATCTAAGGAAAGTCTTCAAAGAGATTTTCATCCAAAGAAAACAAGAGCTTATGAAAGTGATGAAGTAGAAAAGTTAGGACACACATATTTTAAGAAATAATAAGAATTAGTTTTAAGGAAAAAACTACTCCAAGTTGATCATCCCAATAGTTGATATTAGATATTTAAATCTCTGTTCATCAAAAGCCTTTGTAAGCAGGTCAGCACATTGATCATCATGTGAACTTTGACTAGTTTAATTAATCCCTTTTGATAATTATCTCTTATTAAATGATACCTAATATTGATGTGCTTGGTCCTTGAGTGCTGCACAGAATTCTTTGTGATTGAGATAGCACTGTTGTTCTTTATGTGAATAGGAGTCTCCTTGAAGTTTAACCCATAGTCCAGCTTTTGATTCCGAATCCAAAGCACTTGAGCACAACAGCTTACAGCAGCAATGTATTCAGCTTCAGCAGTTGATGCCGAGACCCATGATTGTTTCTAGCATTGCCATGAGACCACCCTTCCACCAAGAAACTTACATTCCCCAGATGTAGACTTTGCAGTCATGTTGCCACCACCATAATCACTATCTGTATATGCATACAAATAGAAGTCAGGATTCTTAGGATACCACAAATCAAGTGTTGAAGAACCTTTGTGGTATCTTAGAGACCACTTGACAGTGATGAGGTGAGATATCTTAGGGTTGGCTTGATATCTTGCACAAATACATGTAGCAAACATGATATCAGGCCTGCTAGCTATAAGATGCATAAGAGACCCAATCATAGCCTTGTAAAGGTATTCATCCAGACACTCCCCCTTAGGATCAGGTCCAAGGGAGTGGTTTTTTGCTATGGGTGTCTTCGCAATCTTACAATCAGTCGTGTTCAACCTCTTGAGTATGTCCTTAACATACTTTGACTGACTAATGAAGATGTCATCTTCAACTTGCTTCACTTGAATTCCCAAAAAGAAATTGAGTTCCCCCATGGCACTGATTTCAAATCTGTCCTTCATCAGCTTGTCAAAGTCTTTGTAGAGATTTGGATTAGTTGAACCAAAGATGATGTCATCTACATACAATTGAACTAGCAGTATGTCATTTCCCTGTCCTTTGATGAAGAGAGTTCCATCTATAGTACCTCTCCTATATCCATGTTTGCAAAGATTCTCAGATAGTGTCTCATACCACTTCCTGGGTGCCCGATGCATCCTGTAAAGAGTTTTGTCAAGCTTGCAAACATAAGCAGGATGATCAGAATATACAAAACCAGGTGGCTGTTTGACATATACCTCTTCATCAATCACTCCATTAAGAAAAGCACACTTCACATCAAGTTGAAAGACCTTGAAGTTCTTAGATGCAGCAAATGCCAGGAATATCCTTACAGCTGCCAGTCTTGCTACAGGACCACAGTCATAAGTGTAGTCAATCCCTTCTTCTTGTGTGTTCCCTTGAACAACTAGTTTAGCTTTGTTCTTGATGATAATGCCTCTATCATCCTTCTTATTCCTAAACACCCATTTGGTTTCCAAACTTTCTGCCTTTTGAATTGAAGCTGCTCCTGTTGCATAGCTTCAACCCAACTTCCATCCTTTAGAGCCTCATCAACTTTCTATCTGGGACAAGAAACAAGAGTGAAGAAAAACATTTGCTTCATGGGTTTGCCGACTTGTTCTTACCCCTATTACAACATCTCCAATGATGTTTGTGGTAGGGTGAGACTTATGGATCCTTAGCTAAGGGATCACAACAAGTTGTTGAGAGAGATCTAAATTAGAGAAATTTAGATCTGGCATATATGTTTCACCCACCACATCAGCACACTTATCTAGAGAAACTTGATCGAGTGAGTGTGTGACATCATTGATGTTGTCATCTATGGAGTGGTTATCAGCATCAAGAAATTCCTTATCACTATGACCACCTCCATTGGTTTCTTCTACATGGGAGGTATCTTTATCTGGTTGTGGATCCTCTAAGCTGGAATTTGAAGGCATCCTAGATGTATCAGCTAAAGTTGTCATTGTAGTGATGATAGAAAGCTCATTTATAGAAGTAGTTCCAACTGGAGCTGAAGATGTGTTACTTGATGATCTTCTCAGCTCAAATCTTGGATCAGAATCACCTTTTTTTAAATTTTCTACAAATCCTGAAACAGTCTCACAATATTTGTTAAAACAGTTGGTAACTAAATCAAGATCAAACAACCAATAAGGACTAGAACCGGCTACACAAGGTGTGTGTTCATAGAAAGTCACATTGGTTGACTCCTCAACAATTCCAGTTCTGAGATTGTATACTCTGTAAGCCTTAGCTTGGGAAAAGTATCCAATAAAGTGTCCATCATCTGATTTCTCAGCAAAATTGGCAATTTGATCTTTGGTATTCAACATGGTGCAAGGACATCCAAATGACATGAGAAAACCGATGAAAGGTTTCCTCTAATGCCAAAGTTCATAAGGAGTCTTGCCATGAGTCTTAACTACTAAAACTCTATTCTGCACATAGCAAGCAGTGTTGATTGCCTCTGCCAAGAAGGTGATGGGCAGCTTAGAGTCGGACAACATGGTTCTTACGGCTTCAATTAGTGTCCTGTTTCTCCTTTCAACAACACCATTTTGCTAAGGAGTCCTGGGAGCACTGTATTGTCTTGTAATACCTTTCTCATCACAAAATATATCAAGGATTTGGTTCTTGAATTCAATTCCCTGTTCACATCTTAAGATTTTGACCTTTTGATCAGATTGATTCTTAATCTTCAAAATGAAACTCTTTAGAATCTCAGGAGTCTTATCCTTAGTTGTAATGAAGAAGACCCAAGTGAATCTTGTAAAGTCATCTATGATCACCAAATAGTAAGAGGTCCTTCCTAGACTCATTACATTGGTGGGGCCAAAAAGATCCATATGTAACAAGTGTAGAGGTGTAGTGATAGAGTTCCTTTTCTTAGGCTTGTGAGATACCTTATCTTGCTTCCCTTTCAGGCATGCAACACAATGGTCATCACTTGTAAACTCTTTCTTTGGCATTCCTTTTACCAAATCATTCTTAATAAGTTTATTCATGTTTTTAAAGTTTACATGGCATATTCTTTTATGCCATATGAAAGACTCATCACTATTGTCTTTAGACGGAAAGCATGAAACTTCTCTAGACGGTGATATTTCTTGCAAATCCATCTTGTACATGTTCCCTTTCCTAGGGCTGTAAGCAGTATACGCTCATGAGGAATAATCAACCCGGGCTTGAGAACAATGCACTCATGCTCAGTAAAGAGCATGTTATGACTCTAATCACAAAATTTGGATACACTCAGAAGAGTGTACCCATGCCCCTTGACAAAGTTTACCTTTTCAATGTTGAGCTTACCATTTGTGACCTTGCCCCATCTAGAAATGTATCCACCTTCATCTCCTCCAAAAGCAACTCATCCTCCATCAATCCTTTCAAAGTTCTGGAGTAGTGACCTACTGCATGTCATGTGCCTGGAACAACTACTTTCAATGATTCAGACACTTTTGTTTGTCTTGAGTTGTCCCTGCACAAAGAAAATGATTATTTACATCTTGAAACCCAAGCCTTACTTGTCTTGGGCTCACAAAGTGAAACAAAAGGTAATGCAACAGTAATTGTTGGATTCTTTATGCCCAAGACACATAGAACATTGATGTGGTTAGTACGTTATGATCCAAGTCGGGTCATACCAAATAACAAGCTTAGCAAACACCAATTCATATTTAATTGATGATATGATCATGCAATTAAATAAATACACCATTTTAGAAAATGGGTTTTCTAAATAGATTGTGTGTGAGAAAGAACAACTTATAAGGATAATTTTTTCATGGATATTATTTGTAATGTTGTTTAGTTTAGTTAAATGACACCAAATAATAAAAGAGCGTATGTGTGTTATATAATTAAGAGGTTAATTATATATATCTAATTAGATAAAAACTAATAAATCACCTTTTGGTTTT
>BJCM01211502.1:0-12218 GCA_018326385.1 Flaveria bidentis
TGCCTTGAAGAGAGAGTACCACACCAGGTGGGTCAACTTCAAACCTCAACAACCTACTAGGTATATCAGATGGTCTGAAGTTGATTCCATAATTGGCAAGCCAAAGATAGTGCTGAAGTGGAGTCCTCCACACACGATGTCAAGAATCCCTCTAAGGGAATCCCTCTAAGTGGTGGTACTATGATTGGAGAACATGTGAGGCGGTCATAGTTCTGAACATAGAAGGTAATATGGAAACTATCAGGGTATTTAACCCGATGTGGCTAACTAATTTGTCTTCTGACGATGTTTACACTTTATAAAAGTGGCCACTGTTCTATGGCGCGCAGGATATTGTACAAGCCCTCCAATTCCAAACCGTGATCAGACTCTACTTTGCATTTGAAATACATGCAGGAGTTTCAAAAAAGGAGAAGTACAAGAAATATGAGGAGCTTATGAAGAATGTAAGACAATAGATGATTCTAGGTCCAAGGGGGAAGTTTGTAGATATATGTGTACCTAGTTTCTAAGCTTAATGTAATATGTCTTTATTGTCTTACACATATGTAATAGATTGGGTACTTAATGAAATACAAATGTTTGGTTGTGCTTATAATGTTTATTATTTCATTAATTAGCAGTTTAATGCTTATTGAATTGACTATATAGGTTTGTTGTTGTTTGAACTAGTATTAGTTATGTAATGATTAATTAATATATTTAAACTTAATAATATGAAGTTCTCAGCGAATGGCCCATGCTAATGGACCATACGCATGAACAAATTCATGCGAATGACTCAGTCGCACAACTGAACCAGGAGATTGGATCAGTCGCACGAGTGTAACATGAGGTTGATTCAATCGCACGAGTGAACACTCAGTCGTACAAATGGATCAACCACATGGCTCAATCGCACGACTAAACCATGCAAATGGTTCAATCGCCCGAATGTGAAACCCTAACATATAAATACCACTTAATTCATGGAAAAATGTAAGAATTAAGAACACTTCGACTACATCCGTACCCTAGCCATCCAGAGACCTCTAAGAACCTGTTCCAAGTTCATAGATCGCACTAGATTGATTCCAAATCGTTCTTAACATTTAGATTCAATCCATAATTGTTTCTACGTGCGTTCTCACTGATTGGATCACCAATCAAATAGGATTACGCACTATTTGATTCGGTATACATGTTTATCAGTTAGTATTTTGTTCAATACACGATCCTAACACTATAAATACTTATAACAAATTAAATTTAGATGCACAGTAAGACTTGTCAAGTAATGCAAAAGAAAAACATAGCTATTAGATGTTTTACTTTATGCATCATCTCGTATTTGGAGTGTGTATGAAATCAAAATAATCGAACTGTAACCAAAATAACCAATGCATCCAAACTAAGAAAACCAAATCCAATAATAAACCGATGTTTTAGATTAATGTTTATTATAAAAACAATGGTTTTGGTTTGGTTTTGGTTTTGTTTGTACCAGAATCCAAACCAAAATCATACAACTAGAGTTGTAAATTATAGGTGTATTCTATATTTATAAACATGATTAGCCGATTAATAACTTAAGAAAGGTGAAAATAAAAAGTTTTTTAAAACATAAAGTGTAAAAAAGATTAATATGTTGACACGTGTCATTTTGATCTAAATTAGTTTGGGAACAGAATTGGTAATGTCCCCCTTTGCAAAGTTCCACCCTTTTTAAATATTCTATAACTTTTATATACGACATTATTTTCTAAAAAATATACCATAAAAATGAGTATTTTTTTAATATTTAAAATGAGTATAGTGTTGATATAAAAAATAAATTTTTTAACACATTGTGCAATTTAGTCAGGTCATTGTGTAATCTTCTGATTCAATGAATATTACATAATTATCTTATTAGAAATACATAATGAACTTGAAAAATAAAAAAATTACATTTTTTTATTATTGTGTTATTCGGAAGTCATCTTTTTTAAAATATACATAACACAATGGTTAATAGTAGATAAAATGGGTAACACAATGACCAACACTATACTCGATTGATTACCAATCAATACAATGAGTTGTTTGACGAGCATTACACAATGACATGATCAAGATTACATAATGAACTAAAAACATTAAAAAACTTATATTTTTATCATTTTTTAAAATCATCATTTTAAAGAAACACAATGCATAAGGTAATAGTCAAAAATATATAAAATTGATTACACAATAACCAACACAAGACTCAATCTGATTATGAATACATAATAAACTTGAAACATAAAAATTTTACATTTCTTATTATTGTGTTATTCAAAATCATCATTTTAAAAAACACAATCCCTAACACAATTATCAACGTTAGACAAAATTCATAACACAATGACCAGTACTATACTCGATTATTAGCAATCGACATAATGAGCTGCTTCACGAGAATCACATATTGACATGATCAGTATTACATAATGAACAAAATACCATAAAAGATTACATTTTTAGCATTGTTTTATTTAAAAATCATCATTTAAAAAAAACACAATAGTCAATATTAGACACAATAAATAACACAATGACCAATAGTAGACTCGATCTAATAAGGAATACATAAATAACTTGAAACATAAAAAATTTTACATTTCTAATTGTTTTGTTATTCGAAAATCATCATTTAAAAAACATAATGCATAACACAATGGTCAACATTAGATAAAACTGATATCACAATGACCAACACTAGACTTGATGATTAACAATAGACATAATAAGATACTTGACGAGGATTACACAATGACTTTTTTTAGTATTACATAATAAACTAGAAAAAATGTAAAAAAATACATTTTAAACAATGTGTTATTTGAAAATAATCATTTCATATAACACATTACATAACACAATAGTCAACATTAGACACAATGACCAACACTAGACTTAATAATACAATAGACACAATAAGCTGATTGACGAGCATTATACAATGACCTAATCAAGATAAACAATAAACAAGAAAAATGTAAAAAAAAAAATTAATTTTAAACATTTTTTATGAAAATCAGCATTTTAAAAAACATAATAGTTAACATTAGATACAATGGGTAATATAAAAAGTAGCACTAGACTCGATGATTAGCAATATACGCAATGAACTACTTGATGAGAATTACACAAGATCAGAATTACACAATAAATTGAAAAACATACAAAAAATATATTTTTAGCACTGTTTTATTTGAAAATCATCATTTTAAAAAAACACAATGGATAAAAAAATGGCAAACATTAGCTACAATGATTTGATAAATATTACATAATGAGATGCCGAATATAACACAATGAGTTGAAATAACATGAAAAAGAATTTATTTTTTATTTATCAAAATTATAGGTGTTTTAAAGATCAAAAAACGCTTGTTTTTGGTGTAATATTTTTTTTAAATAATGTTGTATGTAAAAGTTATGAGCATTTTAAAAAATCAGACATTGTAAATATGGTTAAGACAACATACTTTTGGTCTATCATTTAAAGTTTCAATTATTTATCATTATGCTATCGGATTTTATTAACCCTTAGATCTAAAATCTAATTGATAATGATTCTTGTCACACTTTTTTTCTTCACTCTTTACAATAACCCATCCTAATAACTTATTACACTTATGTTGTGTAAATAAAGATTAAATATATTAGGCTTTAATAATAATATCTGAAATGTTTGCTTTAACTACTAGATCAAGTCATTTTATTTAGTTCATTTTATTGTATTTTATGTGTGAATCTAAGGATCACAATAAGGAATTATCAGCGTTAGAATGGAATCAAGTTAATGATTGCAGAATGAACATTAACCTTGTTTAATTGTTTTATAAATAAATATCAAATAGAATAAATATTGATTATGACAAACACAATGATACGAGCACAATAAATCAACAAACAAGATTTGATTCAAAAATATTTTATTAAAATTGATTAATGATTACAGATGAATAAATAATGAATGCTATAAATAATAATTGCTTTAAATGTGTTGATGTTGGTGATGTATTGATGTGACGACTGCTAGGGTTTGTGTTTGATTGATAGTGTGAATTAATGTGACATTTTGTGTGTGTTGTCTGGTTGGCCGTCTCACCTTAATATGAAACCTAGGACTCATATTCATAGATAATTCTGTTTCAGTTAAGGAAACATCATATCTCTTGGTATTTGAAATTATAATATGAAACCTAGGACTCATATTTATAGATAATTTTGTTTCAGTTAAGGAAACATCATATCTCTTGGTATTTGAAATTGTCTTGTTGATTTGTTGACTTGTTGACTTGTTGGCTTGTAACACTTGTATTATTTAAATACAAGTGTTTGGACCCCGCTGCTGGATTGTCTTCCGCAGGTGTTTGCACATCTGCAGAGGTTTACTCTTTCGTAGGAGTCTTCACTTGAACTCTTTACTTGAATCCTTCACTTGAACTCTAGAGTTGGTTGTTCATCCGCAAAATATCTTTAGATGGTTGTTTTTTAAGAAACATATCTACAGAAGAACAGAATTGTTCATCCATAGATGGTTCTTACACTCAAGTCAATTTCAGAAATTGACTAAGCATAATGTTTTACCTGCCATCATAAACATAAATTAAGACACATATGGGTTAACCTATATACATAAAGCATACATCCGAATAATGAATTAGAAATATTCATTACAAGTTTTGATTAAAGTTTTAAGCCTATACAAAAGGATCTATACCTATTGTTCCTAGATCTAACACACATGTATTCCCTTCTTGTTAACAATGTGATCTAAGAATTGCACCTCACGAATCTAGAAAACACACTTACAAAACTTGGCATACAAATGTACTTTTATGAGTAGTTCCAAGATTAAATGTATGTGCTCCTCGTGTTCCTCTTTGGTCCTAGAATAGATCAATATGTCGTCGATAAACACGATAACAAACTAATCGAGATAGGGTTTGCAACCCGATTCATGAGATCCATGAACACTGAAAGTGCATTAATAAACCCAAAAGGCATGACCAAGAATTCATAGTGACCATAACGAGTACGAAATACAGTTTTCGAGATGTCTTCTTCTCGAACTCTCAGTTGATGATAACCGGACCTCAGATCAAACTTTGAGTAATAGCTTGATCCCTGAAGTTGATCAAACAAGTCATCAATACGAGGTAAAGGGTATCGGTTCTTGACCTTGACTTTGTTCAATTACGTGTCGTTGATACATATTCGGAAAATGTCATCCTTCATCTTAACAAATAGTACACGTGATCCCCACATCAATGAGCTCGGTCAAATAAACCTTTTATCAAATAGTTCCTGAAGTTGTATAGATAGTTCCTATAGTTGGTTCGGTACAAACCGGTAAGGTGCTAGCACAATCGGAGCAGCTCCAAAAGTCAAATTGATCTGAAACTCAACTTTTTAATGAGGTGGTATTCCAGGTAGATCCTCTAGAAACACCTCTGGAAAGTCAAAAACCACTAAAATGTCCTTTATCTTCTTTTCCTCAAGTTGCTTGTCAGAGACGAGGGATAATATTGTAATGCCCGGAATAAAATCGAAACGAGCTAATTAATAATAATGGGCTTAGCCAGGATTATTTAAATAATATACGCGAGAAATGGAGTATGGACCAAGTAGACCTCGCGGGTTATGTGCTCGGCGAGTTTAAGGTCCTGGGAACACCCTGTATATATAAACGGATCAGCTTGAGCCAGTCTCATTTATAACTCAACATCAACTTCTATAAAGAGTGTGTAGAGAGAGAAAGTGGAGAGAAAGTAGTGATTAAAGGCTCGGTTGATCAAGAGATTAAAGATCGGTGTTCGTGGACATCCAAACAACAAGAAAAGACCAAGAATCCAGGTAAGAAATATCATTTAATCATTTCTTTCAGTGTAAACCCGGATTCTAGGGCTTGGGTTTTTGAAAGTGGTAAAGAATCACTCAAAACTCACATTTTTGTTTAAGAAAACATGTAAAAAACTTAGATATAGCCTCATGGATGTTAAACCAAGGTTTTGGTCTAAAGAATTGAAGTTTTTGGTCAAAAATGGGTTGGTTCGTAATTTCAGTCCGTTTTGTGAAACTGGGTGTTCATCCAACGAAATTATGTAGTCATCCAATGAAACTATGAAGACTTTCTGCGAAACTATAGTTTCGCAGATAGTTTCACATACATGGATATCCAATGAAAGGTGGGCAAAACTGGAAGTGAAACTGTCAGCGAAGAGGCCAGTGAACCTGCTGGCGAAACTAGCAGCAAAACTATTGATCATGCAGCAAAATTAGTAGCGAAATTAGGCAGAAATTAACTCCTTTGAGTGTTAACTTATCTGTAGGCTGTGTAATGTGACCCTTTCTTAGAAATCTTGATTGAGAAACTGCTCATCGAGTCCAGGTGAGTTCTAGATTCCCTATTTTAAAGGTTTTAACTAGATTGGGGCTAAAATGAATACTAATTATATGATTTAAGTGACCAATATTTTAAGAGGTTTAATGAGAAGATCGATTATTCTATAAGAAAATGTGATATATAAATGTTTAAAAATAAAAAATTTTCACGCTAACCTGGCAGCGTGACCCCATCCAAGGGCGTTACCCTTTGACCCCACTAGGAGTTGTAGCCCCTAGTAACCCGCTGTCAGGTGCTTCCGCCCTCGAACCCCCACGGTCCCGTAGAGGATCAGTTATGTCCTATGATGACTTATGCTTGTTGTGCATATGCTTATGTATGTGAATTTATGATTGTATATACATATGTACCTAGTTTTTGTGCTTAAATGTAAAAGTCTTTCATTTCTTACGTTTGTGTAATTTGACTATGTAATGAAATATGATATATGATTTGATGTCGATTTAACTTTAATTTATATTTATGACTTCTTATATAGGTTTGAGGTTGCTATACACAATTCTAAGTCAATAATAATTGAGTAATATGTTCAACATAGTCGGATGAGTATTCATGCTAATGGCCCATACTTATGGACCATATGCATAAATACATCATGCTTATGGATCAGTCGCACGACTGAACTAGGAGACTGGATCAGTCGTATGATTGAGACATAAGATTGACTCAGTCGCACGACTGAACCTTCAGTCGTGCGTATGAGTCAATTGAATGATTCAGTCGCACGACTGAACCATGCTAATGGTTCAGTAATACGAATGGAAACCAATAACCTATAAATACCACCTAATTCGTGAAAAAAACATAAGAATTGAAGACACTTGATATTTTCACGAACCCTAGCCGTCTAGAATGTCCCAAACGTCCTGTCCAAGTTCATAGATCGTTCCTGGTCGATTCCTATTCGTTCATAATGTTGAGTTTCAATCTTATATCGATTGGGTATTTGTTCTCACTGATTGGATCACCAATCAAATAGGATTCCGCACTATTTGATCCGGTATAACACAGAATCAGTTAGTACTCTGTACATACACGGTCCTAACAAGTGGTATTAGAGCTTTGGCTCTTGATTTTATGTTTGATTCGATTAGTTTTGGTGTCAAAACTCTATTTTAATTCAAAAGAGTCATCTTTTTGAGTCCACAAGTGTTTTTCGATGTTTTTAGGCATTAAAGTTTAAGTCTTTCATCATACGGCAGATTAGGGTTTCTGGGTAAATCGTATTTTGTGTCTAAGTGTTAAAAATTCGATTTTTTCAAACACAACATCCTTCAGTCGCACGAATAGCTCATTCGTACGATTGAACTCATTCGTATACTCCACCCGCACGACTAAACTTAGTCGTATCCTTCATTCGCATGACTGAACAACTTGAGTCGTTTGACTCCATTCGGCCAGTTCATACGCACGACTGAATCCAATCGCACGATTGAATTCATTCGCGCTCTTCATTCACACGAGTGATCCACACTCAAAGTTCATTCGCACGAGTGATCTATACTTACTGTCCATTCGCACGATTGAAGCTGTCCTACTCTCAGAGTACAAAGTTTATAGAAATGGAAGATCAGTTTGCTGCATTTTTTGCAGGAAAGGACTCACGCATCCACAACATACTACTTCTGGAGAATGAGATTGGTAATCACAATAAACCATGAAAGTTGTTAACATTAGACGAATATCCTCAGTGGAAACAATGGTTTGAGATTTACCTAAATGGAGTAGATCTTAATCTTTGGACTTCTATAGAGACTAGTTACACGGTACTAGTTAGTGCAAATGGAGTTAAGTTGACGTGTGGAGGAATGAGCGAGGCTCAGAAGATACTCTTCAATGCTAAGAAGAAAGTTCATGCCCTGTTGACTCAGTCAATCCCGAAAGACATCTTTCATTAGTTTTCTGAGAACAAGCAGGCCAAAAAGTTATGGGAGGCATTAGAGAAGAGATATGATGGAAACGCGATGTTAAAGGCACTGAAGGCTAAGGCTCTCAAGAAGAAGTTCAATAACTTCTCTTCGATAGGAAACGAGAGCTTAGATGATATTATTGACAGATTTTATCATTTATTGAGTGAGCTTCACACTCATGGTGTAACCACATCAATGGAAGACAAAGTTTCAAGCTTTGCTGATGGGTTGCCTGAAAAATGGGACTCATTTGTGTCTAACCTGAGATAGAACGACATTCTTGCGATGTTAGACATAAATGACTTCATCTTGACGTTAAGAGAGGAAGAACTTAGGATGAAGTTCAAGTTGAAGAAGGATCCTACGTTCAGAATCCTTCACTCTACAACTCAGTTCCCACTCCAACTAGTTCAGGAGCACCATTACAAACAACTTCCGTGTCCAGTTTCACGGCTCCTTCCCAAACCACTGCTTCAGGACCAGAAACGTCTAGGTCATCAGGGACTGAATACATAGTGCCTGAAACCAATACTACGAAATTGAAGACCGAGAATCTCAGTAATATCAAAGTAGAAGTTGCAAAGGAGCATATGGATCTTCTAGAAGCAGTGGTTCAATCGTATGATTGTCTAGTTGCTAGGAAGATTGGAAATTGTCATCTTGCAGATGAAGACTACAAGCAAGTTGACGAGAACGAGTTGGAAAGAATGGACATCATATGGGCTCTAGCAAGTGCAGTTAGAAGAGCTAAAAAGTATGTCAAGAAGACGGGGCCGAATCTAGTAGCCACGAAAGATTCGACTTTTGGTTCGACAAAACCAAAGTTACTAACTTCAACTGTGGTGAACATGGGCATTTTAAACATTAATGTGTAAAGCCCAAGAAAACTAGAAATGGTAACCTATTTCCTATTTCTAACCATCAAGACAAAGCAATGGTTGGAACTAGCTCTTCAAGTAAAGAGACTAAGGCCCTAACTGCTCAAGGTGATGAAGGACAAGACTGGTCCTGTTGATTTGCCTCTCCTGGAGAATAAAACATTGCTTTTGTTGAAGCATTGGATGATGGGTCTGCCTATGAAGGTGAGATTGCAGAGTAGCAAGTGATGTCGGATACCGAAGAAGATGTGAACATGGTAAATCACTTGGTTGAGGAAGAGCTCAGAGCAACAAGTTTAGAATCTCCAACAAAAGAAGAGTCTACCTTTGCATAGATGGCTGATTCAACTGACTTCTCACAAGTAAGTTCTTTAGATCAATTATTTGCAAAAAATGCTTGTTCTAAATGTGGAATATTTAGGGAAAGCATTGATCTAAAATTTGCTAGGTTATTAGAACACAATGATAACTTAGTAAATGACTTAAAACTTTGCACTGAAGCTAATCATATATTAAAACAAAATGAGTGCAATTTTAAAGAAAAGATAGAACTTTTGGGTAAACAACTAAGGGAAACCAAGGATGTTGCCTTAAATCAATCTAATGATATAAAGTTTTATTTAAACTCTTTAGAAGAAACCAAAAAGGAGAAAGCAGTTTTGGAAGTCGAGGTTAATTCTTTAAAACAAAATCTACATAGTTGGGCTAGTTCTTCTCACATAGTATAGAACTTAGTGAAAGAATGAAACAATGGGGAAGGTTCGGGATACAAAGTACTGCCACCACCACATGATATCCTTTTGAATACAAAATGTAGACCTATTAATAACAACCCAATTAAGGATCATGTGGTGTCTACTCCTCTAGTTAGTGATCCTGATTCCACGAGTAAGCTTGTGAAATCTGACACTAAACAGAAAGAGACTACTTTGAAATCAAAAGGAAAGATGCTAGTTGAGAATTTGGTTGATGCATTTAAAAGGGTTAATGTAAGGTCAGGTTCACCAACGTCCATTTTAGAACCCAAACTGACTAAACCAGTTAACCACAAACGTGTTAATCATAAAAGTCCAACCAAAGTGCCAGTTAAAGATGTTCAAAATGTTAAAACAATTAATTTTGTTAATAAGGATGAAACATATAAAAGAGTAGGGACAAAACCAAACCAGACACACCTCACACCATCACTAAACTCCACATCACATAAAAGTTCTCTTCAATCTGTAGAAGCAAGATCTTGCTACAGTTGTGGAAAACGAGGACATATCTCTACTAATTATCCTTACTATTAGACGCCCATAAAGAAAATTGAACTTTATGATACAAAACAAAGTTCTTCTAAAATAAGATTTAACACTCCACCTAAGAGTGCTTGTGAACCTAAAGTTCAAACCATAAGTCAGTCGTCTGTTTACCATAAACAGGCCTTACACAAAACTAGCTTATGGAAAGAAAAATCAAGTATAGTATATGATAGTGAGAACAATAAGAAGAAAGATATGCCCTCATCCTCTAAAGGTCAATGGGTTGAGTTTATGATGTGTGATTCCTCTTGGTCACCCAAGCCAGTTAAGGCTTGGGTCCCAAATCTGAACTAACAAGTTTCTTTGACTGTGCAGGGTGTCCGCTACATCGGTATCACTAATACCTGGATTATTGATATTGGGACATCCAGGCACATGATAGGGAATTCGTCCCTTCTTTTCAAAGTCAAACAAATCAAAGGGGGACATGTTTCATTTGCTGGGAACAAAGGAGGCTACATCACAACACAAGGCGAAGTGGGAAACGAGAAAGTAAAGTTTGACAAGGTCAACTACGTTCAATAACTACAAAACAACTTACTTTCAGTCTCCCAAATTTGTGATAAAGGTATTAAGGTTGTATTTGACAACAAGAAGTGCTACATGTTGAAGGACTATATGATTGAGGAGGATAAGGTTCTTATTGTTGGGTTTTATAGATTCTTACCAAAGTCATATTAACCATTTAACATGAAAAACGCAGCGGAGTTGATATTAAAAACGTGAGTTTATGTATCATATACATATGTTAAAACAAAACCCAAAACAAGGATCTATTTATATGGAAGAACATGCTATCAAAACATAAAACAACCACACAAACTACCTTTTAGAATCGTGGATTTGGAAGGCTAGATGATGATGTTTGAAAGCGAAGACTTCAATGTAGAAGCCCTCAAGAGATGATACCCACAAGCTCTTTCAAACACCCACTTGCTAGGGTGTGTAACACCAACTTGAAAACCCTCTTGCACAAAACGATTTTCAGCCAAGAACACTTGAAGAGCAGCCCTAATAACTCGAATTTCAGCCTTCTTTTGCTCCTTGAATCCGAAAATGCTTGTTAGTTTGAGAGAGTTTCTTGCTTTGTGTGTGTGAGAGAAAGTGTGTTGTGATTGAAGAGTGTTCAAGTGTGTTTGCTTTTGCATGAAACCAAACCAAATGAGAGGCTCCCTTGTCATAAAGGGGCGGCCGAAAATTTGGGGTCCCACTTGGGATTTCCCTCCCATTTGATTTTATAATAAAGTTACACTCTTGCACTTTAGTTTTATAAAATTAAAACCCCTTTTAATTTTATAGAATAACACACTCTTGTTTGATATTACTTTACCAACTTAAATAATAAAGCAACTAATTTCTCATGAATAAATTATCCATATAATGTTGTTCATTTACAAAGGCAACGTTTTAGAAAACCCATTTTCTAAATTGGTCTCATTATTTATTTGTATGATCTTATCAACGAATAAATACTTATTGGTGTTTGTTTGGCTTGTTATTGGGTATGACCCGACTTGGATCATATTACACTAGCCACATCAATTTAATATGTATCTTGGGCAGATCAATTCCTTCAATCTCGCACTTGCACAAGATTCATAGAAGATTGATGCAAGTAGCAAATAACACCTAGCAACGGTTTGCTACCCCTAATGTATATGATTAAGTGCCATTCAATAACATCATCCTCTTCAAGTACCTTACT
>BJCM01211503.1:0-15686 GCA_018326385.1 Flaveria bidentis
AATGAAATTTCTCCACCACACTTTTATGAGTCTATTAGACAACCAAGGTGTGGTACTGAAGAGCAAGAGGTCCCATATGATGACCCACCTTCTCATGAGTCAAAAAGTGATACAAGTATGGAGACCATCACAGTGAAGATCCCGGTAGACGCCACCCCTCTTACCAGTGATGACCAACCTCTTACCACCAAAGCCAAAATAAATCAAGCAAAGGCAGATAGAAAAAGTACCAAGAAAGTGGTTGAATCAAAGCTGAAGATTGACCTAAAGCAAAAAGGTGTGTTCATCTCAGCTAGATTCCAGGTGGTGGGAACTTCTGAACCTGGAAAAATGTGTAATACCAGCACAACTATCCAACAAAAGGATCAGAAGGGAAAGGGAAATATTGTTGTTGAACACAAGAAGACCAAGAAACAACATCCTTCATATTCCCAGAAGATTAACATTGCATGCATAATGTGTGGTCTGCAAAACCACATGGCCAAAGATTGTTATTACAATCCTGCTAGCACACATTATGCAAATAATGTTAAGAAAGAAGGAGTCAGGGAAGGTTTCTCGTTTAGACCCTATCAAATGGTCCAAGTTATGAAAAAGGGAAAGCTTGTTTCCGAAGCAAGGTTGCTTTCAGAAGAAAATTCTTCTTCCGAAGGGAAAATGCCTTCGGAAGCTAAAGCTGTGAAGACTCTGAAAGCCAAGAGAGTCCCCTGGAAACCATCCTAGAAGAAGACTGCTTTGGAAGAAAATTTGGTGAAGGCCTCTTTCGAGAAGAAAGAAGCTTCGGAAGAATGCCATGCTTCTCAAGCTTCAACAAAGTCATCCTCTATGATCAACAAAGGGATGGAATTAAATATCAAAGAAGATGTTGCAGCCCAAGCCTCCTCTTCACAAACACTTATTGAACCCCCGTGCATTAATTTTGGTTCAATAAAATCCTCATTGGAAGAGCCTAAGACCAACAAGGCTTGTGTTTCCAATGAAAACTAACTTTTTCATCTTATGTGTAGGGACATCCTTATGACAAGAACGATATGTGTGGATTGTAGATAGTGGATGCTCCAGGCACATGATGGGGAACGGATCTCTCCTTCAACAATAACAATATTTTGATGGAGATCCTGTTCAGTTTGGAAGTGAGGCTGGAAAAAACATTTCTAGCAGAGGGAGTGTATCCAACGACAAGTTAAAGGTTGACAAAGTACACTTTGTCAAACAACTTAAACAAAATCTTTTTAGTGTTTCTCAATTCTGTGATCAAAAGCACCAAATGTTTTTCATAGAACATGAGTGCATTATCCTCAAACCTGGGATGACCATTCCTACGGAATTGGTGCTTCTTAGATCTCCCAGGAAAGGGAATATGTACAAGCTAGATATGAACTATGCTTTCCCACTAGGAGAAGTATCATGCTTTCTTTCCAAAGTTGATGGTGGTAAGTCAACACTATGGCATAAACAAATATGTCATGCCAATTTTAAGACCATGAATAAATTGGTTTAAACTAACTTGGTACATGGTTTGCCTAAAAAGAAATATTTCTTCAAAGATAAATATGTTGCTTGCATGAAAGGAAAGCAATACAGGCATCTCATAAATCCAAAGTTATTGACTCTATCACCACCTAATTACACTTATTGCACATGGATCTCTTTGGTCCAACAACTATAATAAGCATTGGAAGGAAATCATATTGTCTTGTGATAGTTGATGATTTTACAAGATTTACATGGGCATACTTTTTAAGAACTGAGGATGACACTTCTGAAATGTTAAAATCTTTTATTCATAAAATAGAAAATCAAATTGATCACAAGGTAAAAATAATCAAAAGTGATAAAAAATGAGTTTAAGAATCAAGTTCTTGACTCATTCTGTAACTCAAAAGGGATTGCCAGACAATATAGTGCTCCTAATACTCCTCAACAAAATGGTGTTGTTGAGAGGAGGAACAAGACACTTATTGAGACTGCTCGGACTATGTTGGTTGATTCAAAGTTGCCTCTTACTTTTTGGGCAGAGGCAGTCAGCATTGCATGCTATGTGCATAACAGAGTTCTTGTAGTTAAGCCACATGGAAAAACCCCTTATTAGCTATGTAACAAGAGGCCACCTTTCATTGGCTTTCTAAAGTCCTTTGGTAGTAGGTGTACCATACTTAACACAAAATACAATGTGGAAAAATTTGCTGAAAAGTCGGATGATGCTATCTTTGTTGGATATTCCTCCAACTCTATTGCTTATAGAGTTTATAACATCAAAAATCAACAATTTGAGGAATCATCCAACATTGTTGTCACTGAGCACACTCCTTGTGTTAGGGGGAATGGCCCTAATTACATTTTTTACTAAGAATTGTTTCACAACTATTCTAATCCATCTTGTGAGAATGTTTCAGCTAGAACAGGTCCTCAAAATGATCAGGATCAATTGTTTGAGTTGCCCAGACCCTGTTCAAATTCTCCAAGAGTGACTAAAGTTCCAGCTTCAACTATCTTAAGATCAAGTAGCATAACTCTTTCAAGAGATAGTGAAGCTTCAACCAGTGTTCCTTCTAGCGACACTGAACAACACTCGATTGATAGAAGCAGTATTCTGAAGGAACTGGCAACTGTTAATGCTATTTCTCAGCCAATATTGATGATAATGTTTCTCTTTCATTCAATTAGTCTTTATTGAATGACATTGAAACAACAGCTGGCCTAAGTTTTATGCTCTTGAGAAAAATATGTCCAACTTGGATTTATCTTTGCAACTGGAAGTGATTCCTAGACTAAGGATCCACAACACTTATCTAGCCGAGAACATCATAGGAGAAGTCTTTAAAGGTGTGAGAACAAGGGGACAAACTTATCATAGGAATGTCTGTTTGTACTCATGCTTCTTGTCTCAGATGGAACCCAAGAAAGTAGAAGAATTCTTAAAAGACAGTAGTTGGGTTGAGTCAATTCAAGAGGAGTTGCTTCAGTTCAAGAGACAAAAGGTTTGAAACCTTTGCCCGCGACCATCTGGTCAAGTACCTATAGGCACCAAATGGGTTTTCAGGAACAAGAGAGATGATAGAGGCTTGATCATCAAAAACAAAGCAAGACTGGTTGTTCAAGGATATACCCAAGAGAAAGGAATTGATTATACTGATCTCTTTGCACTTGTTGCAAGACTTGAGGCAGTTAGGATCTTCCTTGCTTATGCTGCATCCAAGAATTTTATTGTCTATCAACTTGATGTCAAGTGTGCCTTTCTATATAAAAATATAGATAGGGGGTCTATGTGTGCCAACTTCTAGTATTTGAAGACCCACATCACCCCAACTATGTGTGCAAGCTAGATAAAGCTCTTTATGGGCTGCACCAGGCCCCTAGGCTAAGGTATAAGACTTTGTCTCAATTTCTCCTGAAGAATGGTAACACTAGAGGTACTGTTGATAAGACTCTTTTCATAAAGAAGTCTATGAAAGACATATTGCTTGTTTAGGTCTATGTTTTTTATATCATATTTGGTTCTTCAAATGACCAAATATGTAAAGACTTTGAAAGCATTATGAAGAAGAAGTTTGAGATGAGTTCCATGGGAAAATGTACTTTTTCCTTGGAATTCAAGTGAAGCAGATGAAGGAAGGGTTCTTTATCAATCAATCTAAGTATGTCTCTAATATCTTAGAGAGATTGATATGAAGGATTGTAAGCCAGCCAAGACACCCATACCCAGAAACAATGACCTTTGTCCTGACTCTGAGGGAAAGGATACTGATCAACATCAGTATAGGGCAATCATTGGGTCTTTGATGTACCTCACAGTAAGTATACCTAATATCATGTTTGCTACATGCATCTGTGCAAGACATTTGGCTACTCCAAAGATGACTCACCTAGTTGTTACCAAGAGAATCCTTAAATACCTCAAAGGAGCACCTAAATTAGATCTTTGGTATCCTTGGAACAACAACTTTAATCTCTATGGCTACTCAAATAGTGATTATGGTGGCTGTAACATCAACAAGAAATCCACATTAGAAAGATGTCAATTTCTTGGTGGAAGGATCATTTTATTGCAATACAAGTAGCAACCCTATGTCTCTACATTTACTGCAGATGGTGAAATATATTGTTGCTGCAAGTTGTTGTGCTCAACTACTTTGGATTCAAAACCAGATGCTAGACTAGGGATTCAACTTCATGAACACTCCTATCCACATTAACAATAACAATGCTATCTCCATTACTGAAAATTCCCACGAAGCACTCAAAGACAAAGAACATTGATATTTGGTATTATTTTATTAGTGATATTCATGAGAAGAACCTGATCAAACTAATCAAATTTGATTCAAATGAACAATATGATGATTTGTTCACTAAAGCTTTTGATGAATAAAGATTTACATATCTCATTACAACCATTGGGATGATAAACATTGATTAGTCTATCTCACTTGAAAACCTTTTTGAAATGTGTAATGTCTTTTGTCATAACAATCTAAGCCCTGTTACATTAGGTTACATTTTTCTATATGGGTTTTTCCAAAGAAAAATTAACTTTCGGAAGATTCTTTTCATATCTTTCGAAGCTAAGTTCCTCCAAGGGAAATCCTCTTCTCGGAAGAGTTTTTAGTCTCAGAAGAAGCAATTGATTGCATATCATATCTACTTTAGAAGCATATAAAACTCTCCATTCGGAATGCATATTTTACTCTCTGAAGTAAGAAATTTACATTCGGAAGTAAAATTGGCTTCGGAAGAAGATTACCCTCCGAAATCCTTTATGCTTGGAAAAAAATCTTACTATGTAATGGAAATCTTTGGTTCCCACACAGTAAAAAGTAAAGATTTTATTAATGATATCGGAATCTTTAAAATGGTTTTTTAAATTTACTGCCACTTTCACATCTTACCCAAACCATCTTTTCACCTTAACCATCCCAAACACCGCCTTTTCACCCATTCAAATAATCCCGACTCTTCACTTTAATCTTTTTACCACATTTATTGTTCAAAGCTTCCTTCATCCCAAATTCACCTTGCTCAAACTTGTTTCATCATCTTTTTACAATGGCACTCAACCCTCAACATAACCAAGTTGCATTCCTTGACTCTACCAAGGATGTTGACTTCTCAGACATCATCTCCTTTCTTACCCAATCTACCTACTTTACTGCTCTGACTATGAACCCCACCGTTTACTTGAATCACATGGAAGAATTTTGGGGTAACGGTCAGATAGTAATCTTAAATGGAATTAGGGTTATTCGGACGAGCATTTCTGGCCAGGAGTTGATCATTACTGAACAAGTCATCCGGGAGCATCTGGAGCTCCATGATGAAGGCGCTCCGACTGAGTTTCCCAAATCAGACCTTGATGATACATATCTCCAAATAGGATATGGTGGAGATGTGAGTAGGTCTATAGTGTATAAGCTTAATTTCTCTTATAACTGGAAGTTCCTACTTCATGTTGTTCTCCATTGTTTGTCTAACAAGTCTGGGGGATGGGATCAAATCCCATTTGAACTGGGCTGCCTAGTTCATGGATTGGTGAAGAGCCTCTGCTTCAACTACTCAAGGTTTGTGCTGACTAACCTTATGGGAAACCTCCAAAAGGACATATTCTTTATGTATCCTAGAGTCATCCAGCACATACTCAACTATGAGTTGGACCAGAGTAAGCTTGTCTGTGCAGCTAGTCTGCATGTCCCTCAAATGAGGTTGACCATCTTCAAAATCTTGAAAAGAGTGCCCAATAATTTCACCGGAAGACACACTAAGCTTCTTCCAAGTATGATTGAGCCAATGGCTCCTGGTGACATCCATGTTCACCCCACAGGCGATGAACCCACACCAGCAACTACCCTTACTTTGCCAAATCTTCCTACTCACCCCATCAAACACACATATCAGAGACGCCAATGAACCCTTGCTCAGTCTACTCTGATTGAGCAAGTCCCTCCTATTCAAACCAAAAATACTAGAGTGGAAACATGGGCTCCCACTCAGTCAAAGGTCTCACCATCCTTTTCATTTGATATCAATATGGAATTTGAGTCTCATTTGTCTCAATTCCATGAGCCTGAAACCCAAGCTGAAAGCCCTTAGGATAAGTCACAATACTCTCCTAAGAAGACAAAAAGGGACAACCCCACCAAAGGCTCAATGCTAATAGACATTGACCAAAGTCCCGGGTCATTAGGCATAACTTTCTTATCCTTTGTTAACCTTTTAATCTGGACTGATGAGGAGATTACATCTCTTCATGACAATGAAGTTGATCCACAACACCCTCTAACGGATCATTAAAGAGCCTAAAGGGACCTCTTGTCTCTAGCACACATCAGTTAAACCCAACTGAGGTAAGTCCCACGGATGTGGAGGGGACTCATGTAGATTTAACTACCACTACTGAAGGAAACTCATTGGATCCTCAAGCCATTGGTACCATCTTTGAGACTGAATCTACAACAACTGTGCCTTTTGATGACTCTGAAAGAGACATCCTCAGGAAAGGGAAGCTAGGGTGCCAAGAAACAACATCCAGTGGTGAAGGTGAACATACAAGGTATGTTACCTCATCTCCTCATGATTCTTCAAAAGAAGATGAGGGTAGTATGCAACTCGCTATTCAAGACCTACTTTCTGAAGTCCTAAACCTTGAGTCAAAGGTTAAGACTTTAGTGGATAGGTTTGCCACTCAACAACTTGAGATTGAAAATCTCAAGGCTCAACTAGCTGAGAAACAGATTGAGAGATCTATCAGGCATGTACCTACTCAGGTCTCACTAACCTCTTCCTATAGCTCATCTAGCTCTCAAGATGATGCTACCTAAAAAAGGAAGAGTGTTTAGAGACAAACAACAGAAGAACCACAGAGCAAAGTTTTAATTCTCTATCTGCTAGATACCCGGCTCCTACAGCAACAGTCTTTCCTGAGCCTCCTCAAATTGTCCTGCAAATGGACACAAGGATGCTCAGAGATCTCAAGAGTATCTTCTCCAAGTTCCTATTAAGATCTTATTTAGATTAGCCTAGCCCTGATGCAGCTATGATATA
The DNA here is from genome assembly GCA_018326385.1 of Flaveria bidentis. NCBI lineage: Eukaryota > Viridiplantae > Streptophyta > Magnoliopsida > Asterales > Asteraceae > Flaveria > Flaveria bidentis. Next base: position 7,039 of record BJCM01211503.1, read on the forward strand.
CTTTAGAGCTAAAGAGCTTCAGAGGGCTAAGTGCACCTTCTACCACTATAGAAGAAGTTGGTAAACCTAAGGCCCAAATAGAATCTAAGATTCATTTCGAAGGAGAAATAAGGACTGATGGCCTAGCAACTAAAATAATTAGGACAGATAGTTCATTCCCTCAGACTTCTAAAGCTGAAGTCAAAGCCTCGGAAGAACAATTTCAATCTTCCAAAGCTGAGATTTAAGCTGCGGAAAGCCTGTTCTCCTTGTCCGAGGATCTAATCATCACAGATGCAATTCCAGAGCTAGCATCTTAGTTGAATAGTGAGGACTTTTTCAATCGACCCCTAGCTCAAACAACTTCATTATCTCCATCCATCATCTCTCAACCTGAACCCTCCATCTAAGAACCACCAAAGTCTAGCACTTCGGAAGATGTCAAAGGCAAAAAGAAGATGACTGGGGAAGAGCTTCAGGAGGAGGAGAGGATTGTGAAAATTAAAAGAAAAGATATGTAGATACATCATGTTCCTAGTTTATGAGCTTAAAAGTATTTCATGTCTTATACATATGTAATGAATTGATTCGATGATATATAATATGTGTTTGTTGCTTATTAATGTTTATCTATTTCATATTATTATTGTGTTGAATATGATTCATATGTATGAACTTAGTATATAGGTTTGAAGTTATTGTACATAGTTCTTAGTCGATAATGATTGAGAAATGTGTTCAACCTAGTCATATGAGTCTTCATTCGAATGGATATGCTTATGGACCATACGCATGAATATATCATGCTTATGGACCAATCGCACGACTGAACTAGGAGACTAGATCAGTCGTACGAATGAGACATAAGATTGACTCAGTCGCACGATTGAACTCGTGTGTATGACTCAATTGCATGATTCAGTCGCACGACTGAACGATGCTAATGGTTCAGTCGTACTAATGGAAACTACAAACCTATAAATACCACTTAATTCGTGGAAAAACATAAGAATTGAGAACAATTTGATATACTGAAACCCTAGCCGTCCAGAGCACCCAATCCAACTTCATAGTTCGTTCTTGATCAATTCCTACTCATTCTTAATGTATAGTTAATTCTTACATCAATAGGGTAAACGTTCTCACCGATTGGATCGCTAATCAAATAGATTTTCGCACTATTTGATCTGGTTTCACACATTATCAGTTAATATTCCGTATGAAAATGGTCCTGACAAGGTAGACTCCCAATTGGGAAGTTGCTAGCTACTGCAGTTGTAGCCAACCAAGAGGTAGCTAACAACAAGAAAAGGGTGGAGATCATTGACAAGCTCATCAAGCTTGGACTTGTCACTAAAGATATACTCCTGCTACCACAAGAGGAGTTAGTAGAGCTAGAAAAGGCAACCATGTTGTATATTGAATGAAAGGAGGAAGCAGCAAGGTTGTCCTTAGAGGAGGAAAGAGAAAGGAAGAAAAGGGAAGTTGATCTACAACTTAGGAGGGAAAGGATAACTTTCCTAACCTCCAGGGGTTTCTCTCTTCAAGAACTATTTCCACACAACAGTGACACGTCCTATGGCTCTTTAACAAAGAGTGGGATCAACTGGAGAAAAAGAGGAAGAAAGCTACAAAAGAGAAGATGAGGGAGAAGATAAGAAAGGAAAATGAAGTCGGGGTCACTGCTTCCAAGAATATAGGTGAGAAGGCCTGGATGAAAGATTGTCTCCAGGCCCATGGCTTCTCTGGTAGGCAAGTGGGATCTATGTCTAAAAAGACACTCCAGCAACATTTTAGTAAAATCAAGGCTGACATTCGTTTAGGAAAAATGAAAGAGATGTACAATAGGGGATAGGGGATTATCTTCAAACTTTTGATAAATCATGTTCCTAGTTTATGTTCTTAATGTAAAAGTCTTTCCTTTCTTACACATGTGTAATGTAATTATTCAATTAAATATGATATGCGTTTGATGTTTATTTATATTTGATTATTTCATATTATTATTGTGTTAAGTATAAGTCATATGTATGAACTTCATATATAGGTTTGAGATTGATGTACACAATTCTAAGTCAATAATGATTGGGAAATGTGTTCAACTTAGTCGGGTGGTTATTCATGCTAATAGACCATACTTATGGACCATACACATGAATGAATCATACTAATGAACCAGTCGCATGACTGAACTAGGAGACCGGATCAGTTGTATGATTGAGGCATTAGATTGACTCAGTCGCACGATTAAACCTGTAGTCATGCGTATGACTCAATCGCATGAGTCAGTCGCATGACTATACCATGCTAATGGTTCAGTCGTACGAATGACAGCTGCAAACCTATAAATACCACTTAATTCATGAGAAAACATAAAAATTTGAGAGATACTTCAACCTTAGCCGTCCAGAGCGTCCAGAACACCCAATCCAACTTCATAGTTCGTTCTAGATCGATTTCTACTCATTCTTAACGTTTGTTTCATCGTTAGATCGATCGGGTTATCGTTCTCACTGATTGGATCACCAATAAAATAGGATTCCACACATTTGATCTGGTTTCATGCAAAATCTGTTAGTACTCCGTACGTACACGGTCCTAACAAGTGGTATCAGAGCCCTTGGCTCGTGATTTTGCGTGGATTCAATTAGTTTTGGTGTTAAAAACCTACGTTTTAAATCAAAAGAGTCACCACTTTGCTTCCAAAGGTGTTTTCGACGTCTGCATGCATTAAAGTTTCTGTTTTTCATCATACGGCAGATTAGGGTTCCTGGAAAACTCATATTTTGTGTCAAAGTGTCAAAATATTTCATTTTACAAACACAACAGCCTTTAGTCGCACGATTGGTCCATTCGTACAACTGTACTCATTCGTATACTCCATCGCACGACTGAACTTAGTCACATCTCTCATTCACACGACTAAACAACTCCAGTCGGTTGATTCTAATCGTCTTGTTCATACGCACGATTGAATCCAATCGCATAATTGAATTCATTTGCATTCTTCATTCGCACGAGTGACCCATACGCATAGCCCATTCGCATAAGTGAAACTAGCATGTTCTAAGTGTACCAAGTTTAAAGCAATGGAAGACCAATTTGATGCATTTACTGCTAGAAAGGACTCACGCATCCAAAACCTTTTACTTCTCGAGAATGAGATTAGAAACTATAAAAAACCGTCAAAGCTATTGACGTTGGATGAATACCCACAGTGGAAACATCGGTTTGAAATCTACTTAAATGGAGTTGACCTAAATCTTTGGACATCCATTGAGACTGGTTACATGGTACCAATCAGTGCTAATAGAGTCAAGTTGACCTTGGGAGGAATGAGCGAAGCCCAAAAGATTCTGTTTAATGCTGAAGAGAAAGTATATGCCTTGTTGACTCAATCTATACCTAAGGAAATCTTTCATTAGTTCTCTGAGAACAAGCAGGCTAAGAAGCTATTGGAGGCATTGGAAAAGAGAGATGATGGAAATGCAACTCTGAAAGCACTAAAGGCAAAAGCTCTGAAAAAGGAGTTTGACAATTTTTCTTCAATCGGGAATGAAAGCTTAGATGATATCATTGATCAATTCTATCATCTGATGAGTGAGTTGCACACTCATGGTGTGACCACATCCATGGAAGATAAAGTCGCTAGCTTTGTTGACGGTCTGCCAGATAAATGGAATCCATTTGTGTAAAATCTGAGACAAAATGAAATTCTTGCTACCTTAGACATTAATGATTTCATCTTGAAGTTAAGGGAGGATGAACTGTGTATGAAGTACAAGTCAAAGGAAGGATCCTATGTTCAGAATCCTTCACTATACAAATTCAGTTCCAACTCCAGCTGTTTCAGGAGCACCGTTACAAATGGTGTTTGAGTCTAGCTCCTCTGTTTCTTCCTAAAGTAGTGCATCAGGAACCGAAACGTCAGGGTCATCTGGAACCCAATACATAGTTCCTGAGGCAAATACTACAAAGTTGAAGATCGAGAATCTCGAAAATGTCACAGTGAAAGTAGCTAAAGAGCACATGGACCTTCTAGCAGCTGTTGTACAATCTTATGATGGTTTAGTTTCTGGTAAGATTAGAAATTGTCATCTTGTTGATAAGTACTAAGAGCAAGTTGATGAAAATGAGCTAGAAAGAATGGATGTAATGTGGGCCTTGGCTAGTGCTGTCAGAAGAGCAAAGAAGTTTGTGAAAAAGACGGGGCAAAATCTATTTGCCACTAAAGATACGACTTTTGGATTTGACAAAACCAAAGTCGTGTGCTTCAACTATGGTGAAAAGGGGCACTTTAAATTTGAGTGTGTAAAGCCAAAGAAAATGGGAAATGGAAATCCATTTCCTACATTCAACTGTCAAAAAAGGATAAGATTGGAACTTCATCATCAAGTAAAGAGACAAAGGCTTTGACTGCTCAAGATGATGAAGGTCAAGACTGGTCTTTCCGATTTGTATTTGAGGGTGACCTTAACATTGCTTTCACTGATACATTGGATGATGGATTTGCAAGTGAAAAAGACATCATAGTTGAGCAACTTTCATATTTCAAAGAAGCCATGAATGTTGTTGATCATTTTGTTGGTGAAGAGCTTACTGCTTTGAGTTCAAAATCTCCAGTCACCGAAGAATCTGACACTGCGTTAATGGTCTATTCATCTGATTCCTCATAGGTAAGTTCCAAAGACCAATTATTTGAAAAACATGCTTGTTCTGAATGTGACAAATTTAGGGATAGTATTGATCTAAAATTTGCTAGGTTATTATAACATAATGATAATCTGGTAAATGATTTACTACTCTGCAATAAAGCAAATCGCGTTTTAAAACAAAATGAGTGCTGCTTCAAAGAAAAGATAAAACTTTTGGGGAAACAACTAAAGGAAATCGAGGTTGTTTTCCTAAATCAATCAAATGACATAAAGTTTTATTTATACTCTTTGGAGGAAACTAAAAAGAAAAAAATAGTTTTGGAAGTCGAGGTAGAATTATTAAAACAAAAACTGCACAGTTTGGCTAGTTCTTCTCACATAGTTCAAAACTTAGTAACCGAACGAAATAACGGGGAAGGTCTGGGTTATAAAGTAGTACCGCCACCACATGCAATCCTTTTGAACACTAAATGTAGACCAATCAATAATAACCCAGTAAATGATCATGTGGTGTCTACTCCTCTGGTTAGTGATCCCAATTCTACAGGTAAACCTATAAAATCTATCACTAAACATAACGATTCTACTTAGAAATCAAAAGAGAAGATGCTTATTGAAAATTTGGATGATGAAATTGAAAAGGTTAATTTAGGATCAGGTTCACAAAAGTCTATTTTAAACCCAAAATGACTAGTCCAATTAACCATAAAAGTATTAATCTTCAAAGTCCAAATAAAATGAAAGTGAAAGAAGTTCAAAATGTTAAAACAATTAATTTTGTTAAAGAATGTGAACATCTAAAATAGAAGTGAAATAACCCAACCAAACACACCTCAAATCCCTACCAAACTCAACCCCACATCAAAATTTTCCTCAATCTGTAGAAGGAAGATCATGCTACAGTTATAGAAAACGAGGACATGTCTCTCCTAATTGTCCATATTATCAGACACCCAAAAAGAAAATTGAACTTTTTAGTGAAAAACCAAGATTTTCTAAAATTAGATCTAATACTCCACCTAAGAGTATTAGTGAACCTAAAGTTCAAACCACAAGCCAGTCGTCTGTTTACCACAAATAGGCCTTACACAAAACTGGTTTATGGAAGATAAAATCAAGTAATATGTCTGATAGTGAGAACAAGAAAAATAAGGATGTACCCTCATCCTCTGAAGGACAGTAGGTTGAGTTCATGATGTGTGATTCCTCTGGGTTGAACTAATCAATTTCTTTAAATGTGCAGGGTGTCCGCTACAACGCTATCATAAATACCTGGATTATTTATAGTGAGGCGTCTAGGCACATGACAGGGAATTCGTCCCTCCTTTTCAACATCAAAAAAGTTAAAGGGGGACACATATCATTTGCTGTGAATAAAGGAGGTCACATCACCGCTCAAAGCAAAGTAGGAAACGAGAAAGTGAAGTTTGACAAGGTCAACTACATTCAACAACTAAAAAACAACTTGCTTTCGGTCTCCCGGATCTGTGATAAAGGATTCAAAGTTGTGTTTGACAACAAGAAGTGCTACATGTTGAAGAAGGATTATGTTATCGAGGAGGATAAAGTTCTAGTGTTAGCTTCAAGATATAACAATTTGTATGTCTTGGATCTATCAAAAGCCTCCATAACTGAGACCACTGTCTAATGCTTCTTGTCAAAGGCAATAGAGAGGGATTTAGTCTCCTGGCTTAGAAGAATGGGACACATTAATCCTAGGAAGATGAATCATCTGGTACATAATGATTTAGTGAATAGAGTAACTGTCAAGAATTTCCAGCTCCTAGATTTTAGCATAGCATGTAAGAAAGGGAAACAAACCAAGAAGTCTCACAAGGCAAAGAAAGTTAATTCTATCGATATTCCTCTCGAGCTTCTACATATGGATCTGTTTGGCCCAATCAGCACTAAGAGCATTACTGGAGATTTGTACTATTTTGTAGTAACTGATGATTACTCAAGATTCTCTTGGGTGATGTTTCTGAAATCCAAATCAGAGACATTTGAATCATTCAAACATCTAGTAACTACTTTGGAATCGCTCTAAAAGATGAAAGTAAGAAAGATTCGATCAGACAACGGAACAGAGTTCAAGAATCAATGGATGGAGGCATTCTGTAGAGAGAAAGGAATTATTCATCAATTTACTTCTGCCTACACTCCACAGATGAATGGGGTTGCTGAAAGAAAGAATTAGAGCTTGATAGAGACAGCAAAAACAATGTTATTCGACTCTAAACTGCCTATTAAATTTTGGAACGAGGCAGTGGAAAATGCATGTTACACTCTCAATTGAGTCTTGGTGGTCAAACGTCTTGGGAAAACATGCTATGAATTGATCCAGTGACGTAAACCAAACTTGGAGTATCTCGAACCATTTGGTGCACCGTGCATGTTATTAAAGAAGACTCAGAGTGGGAAGTTTTGTTAAAAGGCTGTAGAAGGTATCTTTCTCGGATACAGTATGTGTAACATCCGTCATATTTTAAATTATAAACCCAAATACGAACTTATTTCAAACATTCATATGATATAGAATTTTTTATTAAACTTATTTACTCTAGTGAATCATATAGATTGTAAATGTAATCAACAAAAAGATTTGTTATTTTATTTAAAATATTAAACCATTTAAACAATATATAATAGTTTTATAATTTATAAACTAAAGCTTTATAAGTTTATAAAGTCCTAATTATCATTTATGGGCCTAATTTAAAAGGAATAATTATATTTTTAAAGTTCCTACAAAACTTATAACGTATATAAGTTATAAATAATTTGGGTTATTTTATATTAGGGTTTTAAAAGATGAACGGTTTAAATTGTAGATTTTAAAACTTAAATTAAAAGGTTTTACATAAAATGTTAAACATGGTAAATATGAGGGACCAAAAGTTTAGCTATGTTTTAAAAATCCCCTTCTTCTTTCTCCTATCGACATTTTTCCCCAACTCCGACCACATATCCGGCAAAGCTCTGGCAAACGGAGTTCCAACTGCAACTTCGATTAAAACCCAATTAAATCACTTCCAAGTCACTATACGACTGTTACGAATTTAACACCTTGTTTAATTGTGATAATTTGATCATTAACACACAAAACTCAACCGAAAGGAAACACATTCGAACACCATAATTGACATCATCACAATCCGGATTGAATGATCATAATTATCAAGCTATAACGTTCCTATGATTACTGCGACCATAACACCTCAATCAATCAAACATACACTGCCAAATTTTCATAAATTCGAATCGAAACATCCAAATTAAACAATGAAGTCGTTCGACCTGAAACCGATCACATTAAACCTAATTAATAGAGGGAACACTTAAAAATCGATCCCTTAATTCTTTCTGGGTTATCAATTGTACAAAGCAGAACACACACTTGGCATGTTCGATCATCATCATTTCATCACCTGCATCTTAGCCGATGTCCACCTCCTGAGTTTCATTACTCAAAATTGACAAAGGGCAATCAATCATGATTATCATAAGAAGCCTTCCAAATAATTAATTGAATCAAAGCATCATAAACATCCCAAAATGATCCATGAGCAGTCGCAACTTCACTTCTTAAATGTTCATCCCCATTCCAATTCAATACAGGTAATTAAACACACTCTTATACTCGAATATGCTGGGTGATTGAAAGCCCCAATGTTAATTTCATTAACAATTGCGAAATGTAGTTCAATTGGAAGTAAATCGAAGTTAGGGTTCTTGAGATTTGGGGGATTTTTGCAACTAATACTTTTAAACATTTTAATGGGACTTATTAGCAGCTCTGGGCTTTAGCCCAACCGGTTACCACCTCACCCTTGTATACAGGAGGTCTCGGGTTCGAACCCGGCCTCCAACCTTTATTTTTTTAGGCTAATTTTATATATTTTAAACTTCAAAAATTATACTAATATGTTATTAAATCAAAGTAAGAGTTATTTTAATAACTAAAATATTTCAGAAATTATTAAATTAATTTTAAATATATTAAAAACTTATGAT
>BJCM01211506.1:0-15851 GCA_018326385.1 Flaveria bidentis
TTTCCCTCAACTATGAGCCCAGTTCACAGTTGAGAATGTATTGAACATATCTAGGAAACATGTAATACTCTAAGGAGTCCAAGTTAGAAAGTAAATTTGTATAAACAAACTGAGAGTACCTGAACTTGACCCCCTGAACCATTCCATGCACTATGAAGGAGAGATCTTTAGGAATCTGGTCCCACCCTCCATGCTTGTTGGACAAGCTGTGGATAACCACATGAAGCAGGTATTTCCACTGGGATGAGACATTCCCTTCCGTGAAGGTCTTTAGTGAGAAATCTCCCTTATAGCCCATCTAATCAAAGGAATAATTTATAGCCTCCTTTGGGAAGAACAACTCACCTTCTTCATCATCCTGCTGAAGATGATTGTTGATGATAGCCGAAGTGATAAAGATTGTTCTCCCTGCACTGTGGCAGACAGTGCCTTCTCCCCATCCATAATGACCTCTTGGCAGGTCTTCCGAAATTCAAGCAAGTGATCCTCATAAAGAGTAGGATCAATGGTAAGGGAGGTGAAGTAGTTGGACAGAGCCAGAAATCGGCAAATCTTTGAGAAACTATCATCTTTCTCAAAGTTCAACAGAGCAACCTGGTTGTGTTGCCTATGAAGTTGCATGGAGAAATTAGGGTTGTTTTGGAGATTTAGATTGGCCATTTTGAGAAGCTTAAGGATGAAGGAAGATGAAGAACAAAGGTGATTTGGGAGAATTTAGGTTAGAGAAATAGTGCAAATGAAGAACATAGTGAAAGAGGGGAGAACCGTTGGGTTTATATGTGAAAAGGATATGAGACAAAGTTAATGAAAGAGGATAAACTTTGAAATCTGGAAGTCGGTCCCACCTCTAAAAAAGTAGTTTTCTTTTGCCCAAAAACTAGTTTTCTTGAAAGTCAAGAAATCTTCCGAAGGTTATTTTGCTTCGGAAGTTCTTGAAGAAAAGCTTTCGAAGGCAAATTGACTTTAGAAGATATTTCAAAGATTTTTGAGAATTTTGCTTCGGAAGGGATTTAGAACTCAGAGTATTTATTCTATGAAGAATAAAAACTTCCGAAGAGAAATTGCTTTTGGAAGAAAATTTGTTCCTATAAAACATACAAGCATTTAAGTTGATCTTAAGCTTCGGAAGATATTTCAGAAATTTCTTTCGAAGGTAGAACTACTTAAGTAGATATTTGTTTTCTAAGACATAAGTTTCTTCTGAAGGTAATTTTAAATTTTCCAAAGGATAAAAAGATCAAGATTTTCAAAAATCTAAGGAATGACGTTTAAAAAGATTTTACTTCCAAAGAGAACGAAGGGCTTATGAAGGTGATAAAATAGACAACTTAAGACACACAGGTTTTAGAAATAATATGATTAAGTTTTAAGAAAAGCTACTCAAAGTTAATCATCCCAATAGCTGATACAAGATATTTGAATTTTTGTTCATTAAAAGCTTTGGTGAACAGATCAACATATTATTCATTTGTGTTAACCTTGACTAGTTTGTTTAATTCCTTTTCAAAATTATCTCTAACGATCTTGATGTGCTTTGTCCTTGATATTGATGTGCTTTGTCCTTGAGTGTTGCACATGATTTTTTATGATTGAGATAGCACTGTTGTTGTCTATGTGGATGGGAGTTTCCTTGAAGTTGAATCCATAGTGTAGCATCTGATTTTGAATCTAAAGCACTTGAGCACAATAGCTTACAACAACAATGTATTTAGCCGCAACAGTTGATGCAGATACACATGATTGTTTCTTACATTGCCAGGAGACTATCCTTCCACCAAAAATTGACATCCGCCTAATGTAGACTTTGCAGTCATGTTACAGCCACCATAGTCACTATTTGTATAAGCATACAGACTAAAGTCAGAGTTCTTTGGATACCAAAGGCCAAGGGATGGAGCACCTTTGAGATATCTTAGAATTCTTTTGATAGTGATTAGGTGTGACATATTAGGGTTGGCTTGATATCTTGCATAGATACATGTAGCAAGCATGATATCAAGCCTGCTAGCTGTGAGGTACATAAGAGACCCAATCATTGCCTGAAGAGATGCTCAACAACACACTCCCCCTCAAGATCAGGTCCAAGGGAGTGATTTCTGGCTATGGGTGTCTTAGCAACCTTACAATCAGTCATGTTGAATATTTTAAGTATATCTTGAACATACTTTGACTTATTTATAAAGTTGCCATTGTCAACTTGCTTCACTTGAATTCCTAAAAAGAAATTGAGTTCCCCCATGGCACTCATTTCAAACTTGTCTTTCATCAGCTTTTCAAAGTCTTTGCATGCTTTGAATTAGTTGACCAAAAGATAATGTCATCTATACTTGAACTAGCATAATGTCATTTCCTGTTCCTCTGATGAAAAGAGTTCCGTCGATAGTACCCCTCTTGTAGCCATGCTGACAAAGATACTGTGAAAGAGTCTCATACCACTTCCTTGGTGCTTAGTGCAACCCATAAAGAGCCTTATCAAGAATTCAGACATAATCAGATGATCAGGATCTACAAACCCAGGTGGTTGTTTGACATACACCTCTTCATCAATCACCCCATAAAGAAAAGCACACTTGACATCAAGCTGGTAAACCTTGAAGTTCTTGGATGCAGCAAAAGCTAGGAATATTCTGACAGCTTCAACTCTTGCCACAAGAGCAAAGACATATGTGTAGTTAATTCCTTCTTCCTGAGTATACCCTTAAACAACTAGTCTAGCCTTGTTCTTGATGACAAGTCCTCTATCATCCTTCTTATTTCTGAACACCCATTTGGTTCCTATAGTAGTCTTCCCATAAGAAAGAGGAAATAGGTTCTAAACCTTCTATCTTTTGAATTGAAGCAACTCCTCTTGCATAGTTTCAACCTAACTTCAATCCTTTAGAGTGTCATCAATTTTATTTGGCTCTATCTGAGACAAGAAACAAGAGTGAAGACAAACATTTGCATCATGGGTTTGTCCTCTTGTTCTTACCCCTGTATCAACATCTCCAATGATGTTTGTGGAATGGTGAGACTTGTGGAACCTTAGCTGAGGGATCACAACAAGTTGCTTAGACAGATCTAAATTAGAGAAATTCTGATCTGGCAATGAGGATTCACCCTCCACATCAGCACACTTATCAAGATTTACTTAATCCAATGAGTGTGTGACATCGTTGATGTTGTCATCAATGGAGTGGTAATCAGCATCAAGAAATTCCTGATCACTGTCACCACCACCATGTTCTCCAACATTTGAAGCTCCTCCTTCTGAGTTGTGTGCCTCTAAGCTGGAATTTGAAGGCATTCTAGAAGCATCAGCAGGATTTATTATTGATGTGCTGGTAGAAGCATCATTTGTAGGATTGGTTACCACTAGAGTTGAAGATGTGTAGCTTGAAGGTCTTCTTAGCTCAAATGTTGGATTAGGATCACCTATAGGTAATATGTCTATAGACCCTCAAACATGCTCATAAGATTTATTAAAACAGTTGGTAGCTAAATCAAGATCAAACAACCAATCAGTACCAAAACCTTTCACACTAGGAGTGTGCTGATTGAAAGTCACATTGCCTGACCTTTCAGCTACTCTAGTTCTAAGATTGTATACTCTATAAGCCTTATCTTAGGAAGAGTATCCAATAAAGTTTCCATCATCTGATTTCTCAGAAAACTTGGCAATTTGATCTTTGGTATTTAAGATGGTGCAAGGATATCCAAATGAGCTGAGAAAACCAATGAAAGGTTTCCACTTGTGCCAAAGTTCATAAGGAGTCTTAACATGAGTCTTAACCACTAAAACTTTGTTTTGCACATAGCAGACAGTGTTGACTGTCTCTGCCAGAAGGTGATAGGTAATTTAGAGTCAGACAACATAGTTTTTGCAGCTTCAATAAGTGTCCTGCTTCTCCTCTCAGCAACACCATTTTGCTGAAGAGTCCTGGGAGCACTATATTGTCTTGTAGTAACCTTTTTATCATAAAATGTATCAAGGATTTGGTTCTTGAGTTTAGTTCCTTGATAAAATCTTGTGGTTTTGACCTTGTGATCATATTGATTCTCAATCTTTAAGATGAAATTCTTTAGAATCTCAAGAGTCTCATCCTTAGTTCAAAGAAAGAAGACCCAAGTGAATATTGTAAAGTCATATGTGATCACCAAACAGTAAGAGGTCCTTCCTAGACTCATTACACTGGTGGGGCCAAAGAGATCCATATGTAACAAGTGTAGGGGAGTAGTGATGGAGTTTCTTTCCTTTGGCTTTGAGATACTTTGTGTTGCTTCCCTTTCAGGCATGCCATACAATGATCATCATTTGTAATCTCTTTTTTTGGTATTCCAGTTACCAAATCATTCTTAATAAGTTTATTCATGTTCTTAAAGTTTACATGGCATATTCTTTTATGCTAGAGGAAAGATTCATCACTATTTGCTTTATATAAGAAGCATGAAACTTCTCCCAAGGGAGATGTTTCTTGCAAATCCATCTTATACATCTTTCTTCTCCTGGGGGCTTTGAGCTGGATATGCTCATGACGAATAACCACTCCGGGCTTGAGAACAATGCACTCATGCTTAGTAAAGAGCATGTTATGACTCTGATCACAAAATTGAGATACACTCAAAAGATTGTACCCAAGCTCCTTAACAAAATTTCCCTTTTCAATGCTAAGCTTACCATTTGTGACCTTGCCCCTTCCTGTAATGTAACCTCCATCATCTCCTCCAAAAGCAACTGGTCCTCCATCAATTCTTTGAAACCCTTAGATTAGTGACCTATTGCATGCCATGTGCCTGGAACATCTATTGTCAATGATCCATACATTTTTGTTTGTCTTGAGTTGTTCCTATACAAAATAGATGGTTAGTTACATTTGGAAACCCAAGCATCATTGGTCTTGAGCTCATCAAACGAAGTTGAAGACAATGCAACAGTAATTAATCCTGTAGTCATGATGGATGGATCATTTGTTGAAGTTGATGAAGAACTTTTAGCCACTTGGTATTTCTTTGACTTTCACACCACCTTTGGAAGCTTAGACTTGATCTTTAATACTTCGGAAGTTTTGTTGACTTTGGAAGTTTTGATGACTCGGCCTTCGGAAGATCTTGCTTTCACTGTAGCAGGCTTCGGTACTTTGGACGTATTCCTTACTTCTGAGACTAAAGTTTCTTCCGAAGCAAGTTTCCACTTGTCTTCTTCTTCATTTTGGAGCTTTTGAAGGAAAGATATTTTCCTTCCAAAGCTTGCTTCTTCTTCTTCAGACTTTTAGAAGTTTTTTTCTTTGTAATATGGAAAGTACTCTTTGGATTGTAAACACAATCCTTAACAAAGTGAGAGGTACTCCCACACATAACGCAGTCCATTTTCTTCCTTCTATGAGTCTTCATTTGTGAATAAGGCTGAACTTGATCACTTTTACTCTCTATCTTCATCTTCTCATATGATGTGGCAATTCTTGTGGGGTTAGAACTACCTTTGGAGCTTAATAGTTCATGTTGTATAGCAGTAGAGCACAACTTATCAACCTTCTTCATGATGATGGGATGACTTGGACATGAACTAGAACTCTTGTTGTTTGAGTTCAAGTTTGAGCCCTCAGATTTAACCACTTCAAATCCTGCAAAAACAAAGACTTTTTTTATGCAGAGCTGAAGGTGGCCTTGATTTCTTGAGCCTTCTTTGCCTTTCTCTTGCTCTTATGATCAAGTTCTTTCTCTTGGGATGATGACCCTTCTTAGAATGCTCTTCTTCACTCCTCTCAGAGCCATTCTTCATCATCTCCTCTTCATCTTCTTCAGTCAAAGGGTCTATGAGAGGAAGCTCATCTTCAGAAGTTCCACACCTAGGAGATCTTACAGACAAGAGTGTGTATGGAGGACCTATCTCACAAGATCATAGTCCTTACTTATTCTGATAACAAACTTTTGCATACAAGGATGAGGGTTCATGTTCTTGAAAGTCTCTTCTTCAAGAACATATTTTTCTACCCTGGCTTTGCTGATCACAAGCTCAGCCTGGCATTCAGTCAACTTAGTTATGAGATCCTTGATCTGAGTCCTATAGTTAGTGTGCTTATGTTTAAGAACTGAAATGGTTTTCTCTAAGTCCTCTACCTTTAACTTATAATCATTTTTAGCCTTTTTGAAATCAGATTTTAAGATATTCAAGGACTCAAGATCAGATCTCATCTCTAAGTTGTAGGATCTATATCCATTAACTTTAGCAATACATTCACGAGTGCAAAGATGTTCGAATACCTTGGCTTCATCGTGGTTAGCCATGAGTGCTTGATTTGGAGATGCATCTTCCACCTGAAAGCTTCAGTCAAAGCCTCCTTCTTCAACAACAACTGTAGCTTGCTGCTTTGGCTTTTCATTCTGTTAAGCTCTCTTAGTGTAGTTTGGTTTGGCTTGAGTTTGACCACCATTTGTTCTTGGTGCCCTGCATTCTCTAGCAAAGTATCCCATCTAGTTGCAGTTGTAACACTTTACCTTACTCTTATCCAGACCAAACTTTCCACTGGTTGCATTGCTAGGAAACCTCCTCCCTGTCCTCTTATAGAACTTCTTGGCTCTGTGAGTGAGAAGAGCCATCTTCTGAACTATCTCCATATACTCCAGATCATCTGGATGGATACACTCCAGATCTTTAAGGGTGAAAAGAAAGTTGCCTGTGGATTCATCAACAAAAACAAAGGCATGAGAAGAACTTGTTTCTTGGAAAGGACTTCCTTGAGTGTAGCTTTCTCTTGGAGTCTCTAGGAAGGTGATGAATGTACCCTTTTGTGAGTTGTTAGGGTAGCATATGAGATGATGTTAAGGTTCTATGCTATCCCTTTCCGTCGCATGAAGGGCTGAACCCATTTGATTGCTAGAGTTACCAAATGAGTTTTGCATGTTCATCTCCATCTGGTATCCACTAAGAATACCATACAACTTAGTCAGAGTAAGAGTCTTAAGGTTATCAGTCCTCTTGATAATAACACAGTAATGTGTCTATTGTATAGGAAGAGAGGACATAAACTTCCTTACAATGTCTCTATTCTCAAGAGTTACTCTAGCATCCATTAGAGTATCCACAATCTCAACATACTTGAAGTATTATTGAGTCATGGTCTCACCTGTTTTAAAGGTAAAGTTTTCAAACTGCTGCTTGAGGAGATCCTTCTTGTTCTCCTTGTCTTCAGTAGAACCCTCATACATAAGCTTTAGTGCTTCCCATAGTTGCTTGGCAGTCTTGCACTTCTTGAAGCCTCTGTAGATGGAGTTTGGAAGAGCAATTTGAAGGGCTATCATGGCCTTTTGATCAATCTCTATTCTCTTCCTATCTTTATTAGAGAAATTAGCCACATCCTTTGGAATCGTACCACCACCAGTAGCAGATAAGGTGCTTGGTATGTAAGGTCCTTCAACAACAGTCCCATATCCTGGAGTCTTGAGACTTGATAAAGCCTTCCATTCTTTGACACCAAGTATCAAAGTCTTCAAGAATGATCAGTGGAGACTTTATCATAATTCCAGTTTCCATATCAGCCTTGGTGATAGCTGCCATTTGAGTTGTTAAGTGTTTTGTGTGTGTGAGGGATCTTAAGATGGTAAGATATTATATCAAGACTTTTCTTGCTCTAATACCAAATGCAGGACCGTTAAAAGGGGTGATGCACTTTACAACACAACAACACAATTGAGGAGAGTTCTTTAGAACACTTAACAGATTAAATAATGAACTGGTTAACTACTATAAGAGATGCTAAGAACACAAGTAAAAGAGAGACTGAACAAGATAACAACACAAGTATTTTGTTTTCAAGAATGTGGTATATTGCTTCTCAAGTTCTATTACAAAGTGTTACAAAGCATAATAGAAAGTTACAAGTACTTAAAAGACATATACTACATCCTACAGCCGGCAATACTTTGAAAGCCAGCTCGATACATAAGACTAGACAACAAAATCAAATGTAGAGTTAAAAGGCAGATTGCCTTTTGACTTGTGACTATGATATGCCATAGCTCACATCCTAATATATTACAAAAAGGATAAAGCACATAAAGTAGAAAGCTCAGACTCAAGACTAGGGGTGTTCAAAAAATCCGATATCCGAAACTATCCGAAATCCGATCCATATCCAAATCCGAAAAATCGATCCGAATCCTTATTCGGATATTCGAATCGGATCTCATCCGAATCCGAATTCCTTATTCGGATTTCGGATATTACATTTTTTTATTCGGGTTATTCGGATTATTCAGATATCCGAATAATCCGAATAAGACTTCAACTATATTTTTAGCCCAGAACTCATTACTGAACTATCTATTATGTTTTCAACTCAATACACATGAATATTTACATATTCTAGTCATAATCTTAAATAATTATGCAATAATTGACCATTATTCTAAATTAGAGATTCTAATATTTGTGTTTCATACAATTACCTATTATGTTTTAATTTTGAATCTGCGTACGATATTTTTTTTAGTTTTATATCTTTTATTGTGATTTCCAACTTATAAAATATTAAAAATTAAAAAATTAGCAAAAATAAAAACAAAAAACAAAAAAACAAAAAATGTTATTTGGTTTATTCGGATTAATCAATAAATTCGGATTATTCGGATATTATCCGAATCCGATCCGAATTGAATTCGGATAGATTCGAATCGGATAGAAAATTCCTTATTCGGATCGGATCGAATTTTGGATAGGGTCCTGAAATTTTCAAATCCAAATAATCCGATCCGAATAATCTGAATAATCCGAATAATCCGTTATCCGATCCGATGAACACCCCTACTCAAGACCTCAATGTACAATTTTCCGAAAGCATGGACCTTTTCACCAACTTGTGAAAGTTGGTGAATCAAACATAGTTGCAGCGAAAAGGTGGTCCAACTCTATGGAAAAATACATCAGATAAAAGCATGTACATAAAAGTCTTCGGAAGAAATCTGTCTTCATAAACTTGGCTTCGGAAGACTTTGTATTTGAAGCTTCAAAAGACTTCATATTTGGCTTCGGAAGATATTGGTTTTGGCTTCGAAATATTTTACACTGAATATTTCTTATGTGAGGTGTAAAACTTCCGAAGCATTTCTACTTCAGTACTTCAGTGCATGCATGCAGAGAGACTTTGGATGCTTTGAATGTTTTGACTATATCAAACTTGTTGAAATCCTTACAACACTATTCCTCCGACCTAAATTCTCCGAAACAGCCTTTGCTCTTCACATTCCTTCACCCTTAAGCTTCTCAAAATAGCCAATCTAAACCTCATAAACATCCCTGATTTCTCCATGCAACTTCACATGCAACACATCAGGTAGCTCTATTGAACTCTGAGAAAGATGATAGTTTCTCAAAGATTTGTCATTTTCTGGCTTTGTCAAACTACTTCACATCCCTCACCATTGATCCTACTCTCTATGAGGATCACTTGCTTGAATTTTGAAAGACATGCCAAGAGGTCATTATGGATGGGGAGAAGACACTATCTGCCACAATGCAGGGGAAGACAATCTTTATCACTCCGACCATCATCAACAATCACCTTTAGCTGGATAATGAAAAAGGTGAGTTGTCTTTCCCAAAGGAAGTTGTCAATCATTCCTTTGAGCAGATGGGCTATAAAGGAGATTTCTCTATAAAGACCTTCAGGAAAGGGAAGGTCTCATCCCAATGGAAATACCTGCTTCATGTGGTTATCCACAGCTTGTCCAACAAGCATGGAGGGTGGGACCAAATTCCTGAGGATCTCTCCTTCATAGTGCATGGAATGGTTCAGGGGGTCAAGTTCAGGTACTCTCAGTTTGTTTATACCAATTTGCTTGCTAATTTGGACTCCCCGAAGTATTATATGTTTCCTAGATATGTTCAATACATTCTCAACTGTGAACTGGGCTCACAGTTAAGGGAAATAGGTAATATTCATAAATTGGGACAGATGAAGCCTGACATCTTTAAAATCTTGAAGAAGCCAATGGTAGGCTTCTCAGGGGTAGAAACAGCCCTTGTCCCCAAAATGTTAGATCTCATTGCTCAAGGTAATAACCTACCAACACAAGCTAGTGTTTAACCCACTCCTTCTACCTCCCAACCACCAAAAAGACCTCAAATCACCCACACATACAAAAGAAAATCCAAACGAACCTCTGCTCAAGCTATTGAGTCTGACTAGGCCCCCATACACTCACCCATACAAGAGGAAGTGGATACTAGAGCTCCCACTTCCCCTGAGAAACAAACCACTCTCATCTCTTCAAGGATCAGTGATGAGGTTCCTCATGCTCAGCCTGATGAGCTCACAAGCCTAATTGCCTTAAGCCTTCACTCTGAGTCTCAACACTCAGGTAAACAACCTTCAGGGGATAGTTACCATCCCCTGCCTTTAGACTTAAAGCACCCAATTCCTAACCTTGACTTCTATACTGATGAAGACTTAGGTTTCTGTGAGTACCATGATTCTCTCTACTCCTCCCCTACTCAAAGAAAGATGAGTGTTCCTGAGTCACCTATGTCTAGCCTACATCAGGCACCTTTTACTAAGGTGGATCCTTCTGAACCTGTTCAGGAAATCCATATGGAAGAGGCTCTCTCTTCAGCAAGTGATTACATCATTCAGACCTCAATCATGGCAACTCAGCCTATTGACACTTCAATTAAGGTTGTCAATGAGCAGAGGAAAACCAACAGCCAAGAACTCCATGCTGGTTGTGAGAGAGAAGACTTTGGTCCAGTTCTCTCATCCCCCCATGATTCTTCTGATGAAGATGAGGGGAATATGAGACTAAAGGTACAAAAACTATCAAAACATACACCTACCTAGTCTCCAAGGTTAGTCATCTTGAATCTCAGGTGACTACCCTGCAGAACAGGGTCAATAATCAGCAACTTGAGGTTTCTTATCTCTAGGAGAAACTAGCTGGGAGACCTTTAAGGAAAGCTCAACCAGGAACATAAGAACCTGTGAATGTGATTGATCTAACCTCTAGCTCACCTATGCAAGTGGGTGATGCTACCAAAAAGGGGGAGAAAGTCATCACAAACACAGAACTTGGGAATTCTTCACAACGCATGGACATTGAGGACTCACCATCTTCACTTGCAATCGTCCATACTCATCAACTTCCTCAAGTTCACATTGATATGGACTCTATAGACTCCTTCATTCAGAGTCTTTTTGAGGAAGGTGTACCAAGGGCAGTGTCATCTCTACCTCAAGGAACTTCAAACTACATCATAGGGTGGATGTATAATGCAAACAGAAGAGCCCTTATTCTTCAAAGAGTTCAAGTGAAGCAAGAAGTCTTTTATTTTCAACCTTTGAACTACTATGAAGGTCTTGACCTTGTCAACATGCCACTTGTCAATCCAAGCCAATCTAAACAAGCTGATAGGCTGGCACAAAGGATTCAGGACAGAATTACTAAGAGTTCAGTCTAAGAAGGAGACAAAGGCAATTAGGTAATACTATTAGTCAATTGGATGTTGAGGCAGACCCTAAGATTAGCTTCGAAGGGGAAACCTTGACTGAAGGCCTAGTGGTAGGCTCAGTCCAGTGGTAGAGCCCGAGAGCCTTGTCAACCTACAACTACTTTAGCAATTCATTCCCTTGGTGAAGCACTTGCTGGTGAAGGTGTATCACAACCTCTCTCTTGCCAGAGCTTGGATGCTACACCAAGCAATAAAGGCCAAAACTCTTTCCACCCTGTGTCACAAAGGTCTATGGGTGACAAAGGAAAAAGGAAAATGACTCCTAAGGAGATTGAGGAGGAGGAGAGAGAGGAAGAGGAAGCTAAAGGGAGAAAGTTCCTCTGGGTCTACAGGATTCATAGAAGCTGCAATCAGGGTTGCCCCCAGACCAAACACTCAAGATGATAAGTTGAGGGCAGTCAGGATTACTTACCTGCAAACCAGGAACTATGACATTGATGAGATTATATCTCTCCCCTTAGAGGAACTAAATAAACTACCTGACATGAAGATGTCAAGAGAAAGGAAGGAGGCAGAGGATGCAAGATTGCTTCTCCAAATAAAGGAAGAAAAGAGACTGAAAAGGCTCTACAAACATATTCCAACCCTTTCACCAGTTCAAGAAAGTCCTGAACAATAATCTGTGACTCCACAAGAACCTTAGTTAGACAAAAAAAACTAATAGGATCAATATGATCAACTACCTAAGTGCCATAGGCCTATATCAGGCAGATGTACTTCTTCTCTTGTCCTTTGAGTACATAGAGTTTGAGTATCTTAAACAACTTGAACTTGAAGTACTCAAAGAGAGAAAGACAACAAAGAGAAAGATGAGAGAAGAGGCTGCAAAGAAAAGAGCCATCATCCATAAGAGCATGAAGAAGTCTACTCACATGAACCAAAGGAAAGAGCCAATAAGTCTGATGCAGCCAAAAACATTCCAAACATCCAAAGTCTCTCTACATACATGCACCAAAGAACTGAAGTAGAAATGCTTCGGAAGTTTTACACCTTACTCTAGAAATAATCTAAGTGTAAAATCTTCCGAAGCAAAGACCAACATCTTCCAAAGCCAAAAATGAAGTCTTCTGAAGTTTCAAGACAAAGTCTTCCGAAGCCAAAGAGCAAAGACAGATTTCTTTCGAAGACTTTTATGAACATGCTTTTATCTATTGTACTTTACCATAAAGTTGGATCACCTTTCCGTTGCAACTCTGATTAGTCACCAACTTACATGAGTTGGTGAAAAGGTCCATGCTTTTGGTAACTGTATGTTGAGGTCTTGAGTTTGAGCTTTCTACTTTATGTACTTAATCCTTTTTGTAATATATAAGGATGTGAGCTATGTCATGTCATAGTCACTAGTCAAAAGGCAATTTGTCTCTACATTTGATTTTATTGTCTAGTCTTATGTATCCAGCTGGCCTTCAAAGTATGGCTGATTGTAGGATGTAGTCTATGTATCTCAAGTACTTGTAACTTTCCATTATGCTTTGTAACACTTTGTAATAGAACTTGAGAAGAAATATACAACATTCTTGAAACCAAAATACTTGTGTTGTTTGCTATCTTGTTCTGTCTCTCATTTACTTGTGTTTTTAGCATCTCTTATTCTAGTTAAGCAGTTTCCTATTTGATCTGTTAAGTGTTTTAAAGAACTCTCCTCAATTGTGTTGTTGTGTTGTAAAGTGCATTACCCCTTCTAACGGTCCTACATATATATTCTCGTCAAAGAACGGTTATATATAACAAAAAATATTAGAGATGTTTTATATTTGAAATGAGAACTCGGTTTGTATAACTCTAAAACAAGTAGTGTTAGAGCACATTGGAACTTCCATCTCCATTATATTGATTAATGATGTATTGTATCTTGCATTTGCATTTGAATCTTCATCTCTATTCTATTTACAGTTTTATAAATAAAAATAATGATTCCTTAAACATAAAGATTCATTATTCATTAGTCTTTACGCTTTTTGTGAGAGTCTAAAAAAAAGAAACAATATTAAAATAAGTATATACGAATAGGATATAGATAAAGATGAAGAATGAGATGTTGGAGTTTAAACAAAATTTAAAGGGTAAATATAAATAAATGTGATATTTAGTTAGATTTTTATACTAATAAATTAAAATAAATTATGATACTTGTCACCATTTTAGGCTATCTAATAATTGTTTTTTCGTCTCTCTCTGCTCTTAAGTAATAAAAATATTATAAAAATCAATTCATTAATGAATATCCATTATTACATGGATTGTTATTAAGAGCTTTAATTTAACAACCAAACCCTACTATTGGTTAGAGGTGTTCAAAAAATCCGATAACCAAAAATATCCAAAATCCAATTCATATCCAAATCTGAATAAACCGATTCGAATCCTTATTCGAATATTCAGGTCGGATCTCATCTGAATTGATATTCGGATTTGGATTTCATAATTTTTTATTTAGATTATTCAAATATTCAGTTAATAGTATAAGAATTCAACTATGTTTCTAGCCCATACTCATTACCCAACTACTTATTATGTTTTTAACTTACAAAAATCTTGTTATATTTGTAAGGCCCCGTTCCCGGGACGCTTACAGCTGGCCAATCATCGCACATAAAACATATAATTTCATCAACTTAAAGAAAACATTGCAGCGGAAACATTAGAACAAACATTTCATTTCATTATAAAAGCTTTTACAAGATAATACGTTGTTATCAGATTACAAAATACTTGTTGTATTGCATCACAAAAGCATTATAATAATGGATGCCATCCAAAATAAGCCAAGTAGCCATCCCGTGCCATCCTCAGCAATCTTACCTGCCAACTGGAAAAATGCATGAAAGTCAGCGTTGCTGAGTGAGTTCTAGTTTTAAAATAAAACATACTTTACTTTCGTTTAAAACCGTCCTTTACAATCATATGTGATCATGCATTGTATATACAAATAGATAATATCATTATTATCTTCATTATTCGTTCATTCCATCCGTTCATTCGTCATTAAATCTTTACTTTTATTCAGACCAACGTCATGTGCTTCACCCCATCGTCATGCATAAAGTGGGTACTGGGCCTGAGGTCTTTCATAGACCCCGAACATTATGCACGAAGCTGACTCTAGTACCTAGGGTAAGCGGCAAGGATCCATACATACGGTTAATCTTAAGGATTGAACCCCAGTGTGCATCCTTCCGGGGTAATTAACCCGCACACAGTTGAGCTAACACCCTTCATTGGGTGTGAACCTCCATACATTTTCTTAATCACACGGATCAAGCCCTAGTGTGCATCCTTCTTGGGTAGCTAACCTGCACACGATTGAGCTAACACCCTTCATTGGGTGTGAACCTCCATACATTTGCTTGCAAGCCTTTCTTACTTTCATTCATACATTAATGCATGCATTCTTTCATTTCGTTCCTCTTTTCATTATCTTCCACTTTATGTTACATAATACTTTTCATTTCATTCATTAACATTCAATGCAAAGCCACGGGAAAATAATCATACATAACAGGAACATAAACATAAACATACAACATACATACCATCATGCATAAGCATCAATCATACCTCATACATCATACTATGTCCTACACATCATCTATGACTTCAAAAGTCAACTTACATAACCCCCGGGAACCTCCCAAGTCAAAGTCTACCATTTTATTTTTTCCTTGAAAAGTCAGAAAATAATCTAAGTCTTTAGGCGCATGAGCACTATGCAGGCGCATGGCCTTTCAGGCGCATGAGAAACACTTAGGCGCATGAGTAACTTCCAGGCACATTAGCACTATTGGAGCGCATGAGCACTATTGGAGCGCATGAGCAACACTTAGTCTATTCTGGGTAGATTCTAGGCGCATGAGCACTATGTAGACGCATGAATGCCTAGAGGCATGAACTACCTGGGCGCATGAGGTTTTGGGTGCATGGGAACACTTAGGCAGTTATTTTCAGTCGGGCGCTTGAGCAGCCTAATTCTTTCTAAACATCATAAATCAATCCCGAACATCATATAACCTATTGCAAGACCGTTGAAGGCTTTGCAAATTACAACACAACAACACAAAGAGGAGAGTGACTCAAACTTAATCAAACAGTGAACTGGAATAACCACAAGATATGACACTAACAACACAAGTAATTATATGAGACAGAACCAAAGAACAGAACACAAGGAAATAGGTTTTCAAGATTGCAGTATATTGCTTTCTCAAGTTCTATTACATGTGTTACAAAGCATATCTTAAGTTACAAGAACAAGAGAATACTTATACTACATCCTATAACCCGGCCATACTATGAAAGCCAGGTTGGATACAATTGACTAGACACACAACAGAATCAATTGTAGAGTCAAAAGGCAGATTGCCTTTTGACTTGT
>BJCM01211508.1:0-26503 GCA_018326385.1 Flaveria bidentis
ATCTTGAAAACCCATTTCCTTGTGTTGTGTTCTTTTGGTTCTGTCTCATCAATTACTTGTGTTCTTAGTTTCATCTTGTGTGGTTAATCCAGTTCACTGTTTGATTAAGTTTGAGTCACTCTCCTCATTGTGTTGTTGTGTTGTAATTTGCAAGCCTTCAACGGTCCTGCAATAACCGACCCTCCGCGAGACAGTGGGGGTTTGGGGGCGGCAGCCCCTAACAGCTGGGTCCTAGGGGCACCAGCCCCTAGTGGGGTCCAAGGGGAAACGCCCCTCACTAGGGTCACGCTGCCAGCCCCAAAATCTTGGTCATTTAAAGCGTTTATTTAGTATGAATTTCCAGCCTCAAACTAGTTCAAAACCTTTAAAATAGGGATCTAGAACTCACCTGGACTTGATGAGTAGCTTCTCAATCAAGATTTCAAAGCAAGGGTTGCACTACACAACCTGCGGATAACTTAATACTCAAAGGAGTTATTTTCTGTCTAATTTCACTGCTAATTTCACTGCCAGATCAGCAGTTTCGCTGGCAGTTTCGCTAGCATCTTCGCTACCAGTTTCGCTACTAGTTTCACCCAACTTTCATTGGATAACCATGTCTGTGAAACTACCTACAAAACTATAGTTTCGCAGGATGCTTTCATAGTTTCACCGAACGACTATGCATTTTTGCTAGATGAACTTGTAATTTCGCAGAACGAGTTTAAAATTACGAACCAACCTATTTTTTACCCAAAATTTCAATCTTTTACACCCAAAACCTTGGTTTATCACCCAATAAGCTATATCTAAGCTTCTTACATGTTTTCATACACAAAAACGTGAGTTTTGGGCGAATCTTTGCCACTTAAAAAACCCAAGCCCTAGAATCCGGGTTTACATCAAAATAAAAGATTAAATGGTGTTTCTACTAGAGTTCTTGATGTTTTCTTGTTGTTTGGATGCCCTCAAACACTGATCTTCAATCTCGTGATCAACTGAGCCTTAAATCTTCAATTCTCTCCACTTTCTCACTCTAAACTCTCTCTCTAGAATTTGGGTGTTGAGTTGCAAATGAGAGCTACTCAAGCTGATCCGTTTATATATATTGGGCGTTACCAGGACCTTAAACTCGCCAAACACATATCCCGCGAGGTCTACTCGGTCCATACTCCATTACCCGCATATTTTTCCATAAATAATCTCGGCTAAGCCCATTATTATTAAGTTGCTCGTTTCGACTTTATTCCGGGCATTATAAGTCCACCCCCCTCATATTGGTTTAGTCACCGAAACCTGTTATTCCTTAAACAAAAGTGGCTAATGATGTCTCATCTCCTCTTAAGTCTCCCACGTAGACTCGGATCCCTTCCTGTGCCTTCACTGTACACGCACAAGAGGAACCACTTTTTTCCTTAGCCTCTTCTCTTTGCGATCGATGATCGCCTCTGGTTGCTCAACATAATTGAGCCTTTCATCCATTTCATTCTGTTCTAGTGGCACCACCATATCCTCCTCGGCTAAGCACTTTCTTAAGTGAGATACATGGAATGTCGGATGAATTCCACTTAACTCACTGGCAACTCAAACCTATAGGCCACCTCTCCTACTCGAGCAATAATTTGGAAAGGTGCTATGTATCTTGGGCTAAACTTGCCCCGCTTCCTAAACCGAATGATGCCCTTCAAAGGTGAGACTTTCAACATAACTTTGTCACCCATCTGGAACTCAATCGGTCAAAGTCATTTATTGGTGTACGACATTTGCCTATCTTTAGTTGCCTTCATAAAGGCTTTGATCCGTTCTAGCTTCTCAGTCATAGCAACGACCACCTCGACGCTCCTTAACTCTTTATGGCCAATATCACCCTAACAAGCTGTTGATACATGTGTACCTAGATTAGGAGCTTAATGTAATAAGTCTATCATGTCTTACATATATGTAATTGAATGGGTATGAATGAAATAAAAGTGTGGTTGAAGTTTATAATGTTTAATATTTCATTGTTTATTGTGTAATTACTTATAGTGAACTAAATATATAGGTTTATGGTTGTTGTAAATAAGTTTTAGTCATTAATGATTAAGAAACATGTTCAAACTAAATCGTGTGAAGTTCTCATGCGAATGGACATGCTAATGGACCACACGCATGAATACTTCATGCTAATGGACCAGTCGCATGACTAAACCAGAAGACTGGGTCAGTTGCACGATTGAGACATAAGATTGGCTCAATTGCATGACTGAATCTTCAGTCGTGCGGATGGATCAACCCCATGATTCAGTCACATGACTGAACCATGCTAATGGTTCAGTCGTACGATTGGAATACCCTAACCTATAAATACCACCTAATTCATGGAAAACGTAACAATCCGAATACCTACGCACATAAAAGTACCCTTGTCGTCCAGAGACTCAAGAAAACATCTTCCAAGTTCATAGATCACAGTTGATCGTGTTCTAATCATTCGTAGTGTTTCATTAATCATTAGATTGATCTAAACTGTGTTCTCCCTGATTGGATAGCCAATCAAATAGGATTCTGCACTATTTGAGTTAGTATACGCACAAAATCTTTTAGTATTCTATACGTACACGGTCCTGACAAGTGGTATCAGAGCTTTGGCTCTTAATTTTGCATGTGATTCAATCGTTTTGTGTAAAAATCATGTTTTTATTCAAAAACACCATCTTTTTTAGTAAAACAGTGTTTTCGACGTCTCTAGTTCCAAAAGTTCATGTTTTTCGGCTTATGGTAGATTAAGGTTTGTGAAAAATCTTATTTTGGTGTCAAAGTACCAACACCCTCGAATTTTCAAAACCAGCAGACTTCAATAGCACGATTGACTCAATCGCAGGATTGAACTCACTCGCACATCCCATATGCATGATTGAACTCAGTCGCCCGTCCATTCGTACGACTGAACAGTCTTATTCACATTGTTCATCCGCATTTGCCTAATCGCATGACTGTTCATACGCATTTGTCCAATCGCACGATTGGATCAACCACATTTGTTCAAATGCACAATTGATTCATTCGGATCCCTCCATTTGCATGAGTGAAAAAGTTTCAATTTGAAATTCAATGTTAATAAGTAAAATGGAAGATCAATACTCAAGATTTACTGCTTGTAGGGATTCATGGATCCAGAATTTATTGCTTCTGGAAAATGAAATTGGGAATCACAATAAGCCCCCTAAGCGCATAACGTTAGATGATTACCCACAATGTATGCAAAGGTTCGAGATATACCTAAATGGAGTTGATACCAATCTGTGGGAATCAATCGAGACAGGATATAGCATGCTGGTTGGTGCATATGTAGTTAAACTTACCTTAGGTGGCATGACTGATAGCCAAAAGGTGAAGTATAATATAGAGAAAAGGTGTATGCTTTGTTGACTCAATCAATTCCTAAGAATATATTCAATCAGTTTTCTAAGAACAAGCAAGCCAAGAAGTTATAGGAGGCTCTAGGAAAATGGTATAACGGGAATGCAAAATTGAAGGCATTAAAGGCAAAGGCTTTAAAAAGGAGTTTGATAACTTCTCTTCGATAGGAAAAGAGAGCCTGGATGACATCATCAACCGTTTCTACCACTTGATGAGTGAGCTGCACACTCATGGAGTCACCACGTCCATGGAAGATAAGGTGTCCAGTTTTGCAAATGGATTGCCAGAGAAGTGGGTTTCGTTTGTGTCAAATCTATGACAGAATGATATGCTGGCAAAGTTGGATATTAACGATTTCATTCTGAAGTTGAGAGAGGAAGAGTTGACGATGAAGTACAGGTCCCAAAAAGGATCATACGATCAGAACCCGTCACTTTATAACTCATCACCCACTCCAAAAAGTTCAGGAGCACCACTTCAAATGTCATTCGTGTCTAGTTCAACCGCTCCTTCACAAGCCACTACTTCAGGATCTGACACGCCAGGGTCATCTTGCACCCAATATATAGCACCTGAAGCAAATTATACGAAGTTGAATACCGAGAATCTCCGTAAGGTTACTGTAGAGGTGGCAAAGGAGCATATGGATCTCCTAGCAGCTGTAGATCACTCCTATGATGGTCAAGTTGTAGGGAAGATTAGAAAATGCCATCTCGCCGATGAAGACTATGAGCAGGTAGATGAAACTGAACTTGAAAGAATGGATATCATGTGGGCATTGGCTAGTGCTATCTGGAGAGCGAAGAAGTTTGTGAAAAAGACGGGAAAGAACTTGATAGCCACCAAAGACGCTACCTTTGGTTTCGATGAAACCAAAGTCACCTGTTTTAACTATGGAGAGAAGGGGCACTTCAAGCGTGAATGTGTTAAGCCAAAGAAGAAAAGTAATGGAAATCCATTCTCCACCTTCAATCATCAAGAAAAATCCACAAATGGTGCTACCTTGTCAAACAAGGACACAAAGGCCTTGACTGCACAAGATGACGAAGGGCAAGATTGGACCTTTCGGTATGTATCTTTGGGAGAATCCAACATTGCTTGTGTTGAGGGTTTGGATGACTACTCTGCGAGAGAAGGTGAAATTGAAGTGGAAATAGTGATGTATAATAATTAAGACACTGAAAATGTGGTCAATCACCTGAATGAAGAAGGTCTTAGAACAACATGTTCAGAATCACGAGCACCCGAGCAGTCAAACTCTGCTATGATGGTTGATTCAACCAAATCTTCTCAGGTAAGTACTAAAGACCAACTTTTTGATAGTCACACTTGTAAAGAATGTAATAAATTTAGAGAAAGCATAGATTCAAAATTTTCTATGTTATTAGATCACAATGATAAGTAAATGAATTATAACTGTGCACAGAAGCAAACCGGATTTTAAAGCAAAATGAGCATAGTTATAAAGAGAAAATAGAACTGTTAAATACACAACTAAGGGAAACAGAAGTTGTTGCTTTTAACCAAACAAATGACATAAAGTTCTATTTGAACTCCCTAGAAGAAACTAAGAAACAAAAAGCAATTTTGGAAGTCAAAGTAAATTCATTGATGTACAGAGATACACCACCCCCTTGCTGGAAAAGAGAGTTTAGGATTCATTGAAGTCGAAGTAAATTCATTGATGTACAAAAAGTAGCTTAGGATACAACATACCGAATAAGAGAGTTTATAACAACTCAACGGGTCTAGTAGAAGTGTGGTGCAATGTTGATGTACAAAGATACAACACCCCCTTGCTGGAAAAGGAACCTCATTCTTTTTCGACTATAATGGATTTTTTAAGTTCTTCAACATCCCTCTCTCCCTCTTGAGGATTAGTTATCGAACAAAATGATGTACGAAGTGTTAAATACACCATCACTGGACCTGACTACCTCAACATCACATGGTGAGTCTTCTAGTTCTTTAAGGGGAGCACATGAGGTATGTGACTCATCCTCTGATGATGAAGATATGGCAAATGATCGGGTGGATCAGGAGGAACAGGTTCTTACTACTCCAAGTACACAAACATTAGATGTTGATGCCTCTGACACTTTGGAACCTCACACTCCCACTGCCTCAGATACTAAACCTGGTGTTCACAATCTGGATAATGAGGTAGTTGTTCCCACCACTCCAAGATCACGACTAAATGTTTATCATCCTTTGAAAAATGTCATTGGAAATGTTCGATCAGGAGTACAGATAAGAATTCAGCTATCCTCATGATGATGACTTTGAGCTTACAGCGTATAGCGATTTGGATTATGGCGGCTGCAAAATGAATTACAAGCCAACTTCAGCAGGATGTCAATTCTTTGGGAGAAGATTAGTCACGTGGCAGTTTAAGAAGCAAACATCGATTGCTTTGTCAACTTATGAAGCTGAATATGTTGTTGCTGCAAGCTGCTGTTCACAAATCATCTGGATTCAACAGCAAATATAGGACAATGGTTTGAAATTCTCTAACACTCCTATATTTGTTGATAATTATGCTGCAATAGCCGTCATTAAAAATCTAGTCCAACATCATAAGACCAAACACATCGAAATAAAATATCACTTTATACGTGATTGTTTTGAAAATAATTTAAAAGATTATTATATTTGCTAGAGGTCAACGTGGTGAAAAAGAAAAGTGAAGTGATTCCAGACGATGACAGTACATAGTCCGACGAGTAGAGTTATTTTTTATTTTATTTTCTTTTATTCTATTTTATTCATTCGCCTATTAAAATTCTAAACGCAAAAAAATTGTCGGTTCTAGAATTTTAGGGGGAGAATAGGTTAAATTAGTATTAAATTAGTTGTTTAATTTCAGTATTTAAAAAAAACAGAGGAAGAGGACAGTCTAGCTAATAGAAATGAGATCGTATCTGTGATACTGATTCAATGTTTATGGAAAATGATAGTACACACAAACAAAGAGTTTGGGACTTTAAAAGAATTTAATAGATTAAGATGCAACATTCGAAGTATAAGTCTAAGAAGTCTAAGCAACATAAAATGAAAAATGATAGTAAAACTAGTTGTCACTAAGGTAACATAGAGAAAGTAGACCTAGAGGTTGCTGGACCACTACATGATGTGTCGGTAGATTCCAACACAATAGATAAGTAGACCTCATTGGTGATTTCAAGCGCAAACTAAGTTGTTCAACAAGCTGTGGGTTATCGTCTTATCCCTGGTTAACATAATCAACGAAGTTCCAATAAGGGGTGACGAGCAAAATAAACGCCAAAAATGTGTGCGGATGACTATAAAAATGAGCAAAGCACATGACAAATGCAAAAAGCAATCAAGCTAATAACCTATGTTGTTGTTGCGATCTGTGCAAAAGGAATATAATTGCTCAAACCAGAAGATAGGTTGTGTGCCTCTCTACTATGCGGTGGCACTGACCTGAGGATAAGCATAACCTAAATATTCTAGAATTCATTGTTGTTTGCGCCTCTCTGTTGTGTGGTGGCACTGACCTGAGGCTTGGCATCTCTTTGAAAGCTCTTAGAATTGTTTCTTCTTGTCAAAGTACTCGTAGACCGCTCAAAAATCTCCTTAGGAATGTTTATTACCATATAAGTGTGGGATCCACAAATGCTTGTTGAAATAATTAAACCTTAAATCATCACCAATGTGTGTCAAAAATATGTGTATGGATTTAAGAGGACAAGTACACTGACTATCATCGTGAGCTACAATTCTTGAAAGTCCAAATCATTATTTGTATCTGACAACACTAGTATGATTTCCTAAACTTGCTAATAACTCTCGATGAAAACAAGAATCTAGCATCAAAAGCCTTCGGTAAAATGTCCCAAATGATTTGATAAACCTGTATGATTCCATAATGAATTGATCTAGTTATGATCAAAGTAGCTTGACGCTATACTGTCTAGGAAGAATAATCTGGTAGATACTTATCTTAGGATTTCAACCTCACACAAAAATACAAAATTATGTGTTAGCTTTGTTTTATTTCTAGTTGTTTAATTTAGATAATTTCAGTTAATTTAGTAGTTAAATGTCGGACTACACATCGGAAGTCAATCTGGGATTCACTCACTAAAAGGGTCACGTCTGAGGTGAAAAATTGTTTTGTTGTAAAAGGATCATGTTTGAGGTGAGCAATGGTCTTTGTAAATTAAAATGGTTATGTCTGAGATGATAAATGGTAAAAAATGTCTTATCAATAAGTAAAAGGGCTAAGTGTATGAATGGTCATAAGGTCAAACTCATAAGTATGAGCCATTCGCACGACTGGACAATGAGTATGGACCAGTCGTACGATTGGACCATAGGTATGAGCCCAATCGCACGACTAAACCACACTTATGGACCATATGTGTGATTGGACCATAAGCATGGGTCCATCAATACGATTGGATCATCAAAATGAACCAATCGCATGAATGGAGGTGAGCGAATGAGACAGTCGCACGACTGAAACCTAATCGCACAACTGAAGGTGACCGACTGAGCCAGTCGCATGAATCAACAGCGCGATTAGGTTCAGTCGCACGACTAATAGAATCCCTAGTATAAATATGGGGGAGTCGGTCGCAGACACTCGTCACCCACCCCCCCAAATCGCTCTCCCTTCGCACGAACGTACCGTTACGCTGCCAAAATTTTGATTGAGTGTTCTAAACTGATTCTTGTTGCTACTAATGATTCTCTTAATTATACAGGTAATGTGTGACGTTATCCACTCAAATGTGCATCAAATCATGCCCTAA
Source organism: Flaveria bidentis (assembly GCA_018326385.1). NCBI lineage: Eukaryota > Viridiplantae > Streptophyta > Magnoliopsida > Asterales > Asteraceae > Flaveria > Flaveria bidentis. Next base: position 8,163 of record BJCM01211508.1, read on the forward strand.
ATTGACTTAATTTGAGCCCTAATAAGAACATACACTTAGTTGACAAAATAAACCTGTAAAACTAAGTAAATTGTTAAACTAAAATGTGTTAGATCTTAGTTGGAACAATTATGAGTCTAATGAGCCAAACCACAACGTCTAACATCATGTTTTGCTCCAGAATTGAATTTGAATGGAAAAATAGACTGTCATGCGAATGGACATACCGATGAACCTTAATCGCACGACTGAGCTGGGCGAATGGCACAATCGCACGACTGAACCATGTGTATGAGTCCAGTCGCATGACTAGTTCAACCGCAAGAGATAGCTTATGACTAAGCCCATTCGCATGCTCAATCGCACGAATGAGCTCAATCGCACGACTCAAATTCAGTCGCACTTTCCATTCGCAGGACAGAACAGATGGATTCAAGTCCAATAAATTCAAATGTCATTCATTTACACACACTCTAATGTTTATCTTCTTGTGTTACAGCATCATGGCGAGTCGGTGGACGATGAGCACAAAGCACAATATGTGCTCATCTAGACAGTACGTCCCGGAACGCATCTAAGTTCGCGGGCAATATTACATTTCTACGGAGATCGAGGATCTTCAGAGCTATCTCCACTCTGTGCACACCATACAAATCGATACAGCAGGCTTTCTTGGAAAGCTTTGTTGTAGATAGGTCCTAAGAGCCACACCGTTTTAGGAGTTCCATTTTTGATCAAGACATTGAGATCAGTGAGGAGGATCTGAGGTCAGTCTTAGAGTTGGGAGATAATGGCAATTTCCCTACCAGACTGCATCCGTTGACCGTTCGAGGATGTTTTCTTCGGGCTAAGTACTCGGTGGACATAAACGCAGGTGTGCTCAACAAGAGCAACCTGTGCCCCCAGTTCAAATACTTAGCCCATGTGCTGCTAAAGGGTATAGCATTAAGGAAGGGCGGATTTGATGAGTTGTTAGATCAAATCCAGAACACGTATGTAGCTCTGGTGTTAAACCACTCGTTCAACTTTTTGAGGATGATCTTCACCTACTTGGTGGAGAACATAGAGGCCAAAGACAAAGAAGGCTTCTGCATGTACCCACATTTCATTCAGATGATCATCGACCAAAAGCTTCCTTCCCTGCCCAAGGAGAGAGAGGATGCCGTTACACTAGAGGTGATGGATGATATCACCGTTGGTAGGATGAAGTCAGGTGAAGCCCCGAGTAAAGAGATTGTTTGGGCATTTGGCCCAAGAGGACTATATGGTGCCAGCTAGGTGGAAGTGGCGTCACGATGATAGTGACTCAGATTCTAAGCCGATTGTGCTCCCATTCGACGATTCTAATGATGATGATAGTGGTCATGGTGGAGATACTAGCCCCCACCCAATATAGGGCCACTACCACAGATGTTACATCTCCATCATCCACCCACGGAGGAGCTGAGATGGCAGGATTCCATTAGGACTTCCATCCTGATGAGGATGAGGAGTCTGATAAGGAGCCATTAGTTCGGACGGTGGGCAGCAAGGTGGTTGCCACGGAGCGAGGGATAGGCGGTAGGTGGACGCTAGGGTGAGTATGGGGAGGTTGTTACTCATCCATCTTACACCCCAGACCATCCCAGCAACCAAGGGAGAGCATCCTCCTCGAAGGGATCGAGGAAAAAGATGATGGCTTAATGGCACGGGATAAAAAGTAAGAGACGGAGATTCACTTTGATCACCACCTCTACCACCATCACCACCACAGCTACCACCATCACTACCACACCCTCCACCACTACTACCACACCCTCCACCACTACTACCACACCACCCACCACTACTACCACACCACCCAACACTACTACGACACCACCCACCACTACTACCACACCATCCACCAGTACTACCACAACTCCACACTCCACTACTACAGCCATACCTCTACCAACTACACCTATACCACCACCCATCTTTACCACAGTTACCACCACTACCACCACCCATCTTTACCACAGCTACCACCACTACCACCACCTATCGAGCCGGGAATTCATCTTAGTTTCCATTGAGCTTTAGATCCTCTCTGCCCTCGGTTGGGTTAGAGGATCAGCTGGCCAATCTAAACTGGATTGCGCTTAAGTTGCTTGCTATTGATGAGCAACGAGCTACACAGATAACCTAGCTGATAGAGCTCAATGCTGCTTAGGCTCAACAGAAAGAAGCTTAGAGTTATGAGATTGCTGAGCTTCGTGAGCTGCAGACTTCTTCGGTACAGAGGATAGAGGATCTTGAGGCGAAGAACAAGAAGTTGATGCTACGACTCAAAGGCTCCAAAGATGAGCCCATCAATATCAGAGAAGGAGATGATGATGTTGATGATGAAGATGATGATGATGATGATGAGGATGATGATGATGAGACTGATGAAGTAGGTGCTGGAGATGAAGGAGATGAGAAGGGAGAAGATGAGAATGAAGGAGATGATGTTACTGCATCAGCATCCACACAGGTGAGAGAGCGACGGTCAAAGAAGGTTCAGGATCAGGGAGCCTCATCCTCAGCCCCTCCGGATGATGAGCCTGCTATTCAGGGTAAAAGTAATGATTAAATATTTATGTATTTGAAGCTTTTGTACTTGAGTGATGTATTAAAATTTTCTACTTAATGTCTATATATATTTAGTGTTTAGCTGTCTTGATTATTGACTAATTATCAACTCACGATGATTCTTGATTTACAAGGGATTGTAAGACGGTCAGTGAGCTATACTCCCAAAGAAGGAGAAATCTTTCATGACCTGACTAACGAGCAACTTGCTGAGATGTTCAGGCTCAACCCGAACGAGATTGTCAAGGACGCTCCTACTTTTGAAGTTACAAGTGATGATGAGCTCAATGAAATAGATGAAATTGAGATAGAGGATGTCACTGCTGACCATTATCCAGAGTACACTGACCGAGAGGGAAATGTAGTTCCCAACTTGGGTGCTACTCTCAGTAGTTATACATTTGACAAGCTGGATCAGATAGAGAAAGAGACGGAGAAGAACGAGGGTCAAGCCTAAGCCTCAAACGCTGACGTTGACATCAAAAAGGCTGAATGGGTGACCTGTTTTGCTGAGATCTGAGCCATGCATACTTCACAAAAGCCCAATGTCTACACCAAGCTGTACAAAGTCAAGAAACACCTAAAGTTGTCAGGAAAGATCATAGCATGGGCTTATTTTAAGGATCTGAATGTGTATGAAGTGAAGATGGAAAAGGGCATAGAGTAATTTAGATTCCCACACGATCTAAAGACTATCCGTGGGTTTGAGCTTAACCAGCTGGCACGCCTAAAGTTGCTATATGCTAATCCGAAGAAGATGTCAGGCTGGTTTTAGGCTGCATTGAGGAAAGAATACCACACCAGGTGGGTTAACTTCAGACCTCAACATCCAAATAGGTACATCAAACGGTCTGAAGTTGATCCGACTACTTGAAAGCCTAAGGTAGTGTTGAAGTGGAGTCCTCCACGTACTATGTCCAAGATACCTCTAAGGGAAATGCCACAGGACTTCACTCCACTCTTCAAGTGGTAGTATTACGATTGGAGAATAGGTGAAGCGGTCATATTCTTACAAAAGGAGAGCCAAATGGATACTATCTGGGTATTTGACCCTATGTGGCTGACTAACTTGTTTGTTGATGATGTATATACCTTATACAAGTGGCCACTATTCTATGATTTACAAGATATCATACAAGCCCTCCAGTTTCAGAACGTGATAAGACTCTGTTTTGCATTTGAGATAAATGTCGGAGTTAAAAGAGAGGAAATGTACAAGAAATTTGAAGAGCTGATGAAGAATGTTAGAGAATAATGTAAACTAGGTCCAAGGGGGAGTTTGTTGATACATGTGTACCTAGTTTAGGAGCTTAATGCAATATGTTTATCATGTCTTGCATATATGTAATTCAATAGGTATGAACGAAATACAAAGTGTGGTTGATGCTTATAATGTTTAATATTTCATTTTTATTGTGTGATTACTTATAGTGAACTAAATAAATAGGTTTGTGGTTGTTGTACATAGTTCTTAGTCAATAATGACTGAGAAACATGTTCTAACTTAATCGTGTGAAGTTCTCATGCGAATGGACCATGCTAAAGGACCTTACGCATGAATACTTCATGTTAATGGACCAGTCGCATGACTGAACCAGGAGACTAGATCAGTTGCACGACTGAACCAGGAGACTGGATCAGTCGCATGATTGAGACATAAGATTGGCTCAATTGCATGACTGAACCTTCAGTCGTGCGAATGGATCAACCGCATGATTTAGTCGCACGATTGAACCATGCTAATGCCTACTTCATGGAAGAGCCTCACCTATAAATACCACCTAATTCATGGAAAAACGTAACAATTCGAATGCCTACGCACATAATAGTACCCTAGCCGTCCAGAGACTAAATAAAACCTATTCCAAGTTCATAGATCACAGTTAATCGTGTTCTAATCATTCATAACGTTTCATTAATCATCAGATTGATCTAAACTATGTTCTCCCTGATTGGATCGCCAATCAAATAGGATTCCTCACTATATGAGTTGGTATACGTGCAAAATTTGTTAGTATTCCATACGTACATGGTCCTGACAAAAGCAGGTGTTCTACATCTCCTACCGTATAACATCTCATAAGGAGGCATGTCAATGCAGGGATGGTAGCTATTGTTATATGAGAACTCGTTTAATGGTAAGTGGTCATCCCAACTTCCTCCAAAATCAATAACACATGCCTGAAGTATATCTTCCAGCATGTGAATGGTCCTTCTGACCATCTCTTTACGGATGATAAGCTGTGCTGATATGTAACCTTGTCCCATAGCATGGTGAAATCTCTTCCAAAAATTTGATGTAAACCGGGTGTCACGATTCGACACTATAGACACCGGTACACCATGGCGACTTACAATCCACTGGTTGAATAGACCCGCTAATCTTTCAGAAGAATATGTCTCGTGGATCAGTAGGAAGTGAGAACTCTTCATCAAATATTCAACTATCACCTATATGGCATCATACCTTTTCAAGGTACGTGGTAACTTCGTGATAAAGTCCATTGTGATATGCTCCCACTTCCACTCGGGTAAATCAAAAGGCTGGGTCTTCCCATACGGCTTCTGGTGCTCGGCCTTCACTTGTAAACAAGTAAGGTACTTACTCACATACTCCGCTACATCGCGCTTCATACCCGGCCACCAATAATCTTTCTTCATGTCTTGGTACATCTTCATAGCACCGAGATGAATAAAGTATCGAGTCTTATAAGCTTTATCCATAATCTTCATGCATAGATCCCCTAAACGTGGAATCCATATCCGTCTGAATCGGGTCCTAAAACCGAGTGTGTTTTCACCCAACTCCACGACTAGACCTCTCATTCTTTCAGAGTTAAGATGATCTTCCTTCAATTCCTCATCTTAAAACTCCTTGACCTATTTCATAACTTCAGAGGTCATGACCAACTAGTAAGCCTTCACCCGAATGAGCTCGGGTCTCTCCTTTCGGCTAAGGGCATCCACCACCACATTGGCTTTGCCCGGATGGTAATGGATCTCACAATCATAATCCTTGTGGTCAGTGAATATGGTGCACTTCATCCCGTATAAGTAGTGCATCCATATCTTTAATGCAATGACCACGGCTGCTAGCTCTAAGTCATGAGTGGGATAACTGACCTCATGAACTTTCAACTATAGGGATGCATAGGCTATAACCTATCCTCTTTACATCAACACACATCCCAACCCTAAGTAGAATGCATCGGAATAAACCACCAAATTTTCGCTTCCATCGGGCAACAACAAGACAGGAGCTTGAGTCAACCTCGCCTTTAACTCCACGAATGCCTTCTCTTAAGCTTGACCCCATACAAACTTCAAATCTTTGCACGTCAACTTGGTTAGTGGAGAAGCTAACTTAGAGAAGTCTTGGATGAATCTCCTGTAATTGCCCGGCAAACCAAAGAAACTACGAATCTCAGATAGCATCTTTGGTGACTTCCACTGCATCACCGCCTCCACCATTGTTGGGTCTACCATAATCCCTTCAGGATTCACTACATGACCCAAAAACTGGACCTTGCATAACCAGAATGCACACTTGGAGAATTTAGCATGCAACTTCTCCATTCTCAACTTCTCCAACACCTCTCGAATGTGATCGGCATGCTCTTCCTCGGTCTTCAAATAAATCAGGATATCATCAATAAACACAATCACTGATTTATCTAACATCAGCCAACACACTCGATTCATCAAGTCCATAAAAGCAGTTAGCGCATTGATCAAAACAAAAGACATAACGAGAAACTTGTAGTGTCCACAACGCGTGCGAAAAACTGTTTGAGGAAAATCTTGCTCCTTAACTTTCAGTTGATCGTAGCCAAATCGAAGATCTATCCTCGAGAACCAACTGGCACCTTGGAGCTAATCAAACAAATCATCAATTCTCAGTAACATGTACGAGTTCTTCACCCTCAACTTGTTATGCTCACGGTAGTCTATTTCACGAACAGGACCGGAGCACCCCAAAGAGAGATACTCGGTCATGTAGATACATCATGTTCCTAGTTTATGAGCATAATGTAAAAGTCTTTCAGGTCTTACACATATGTAATGAATTGATTTGATGATGTATAATATGTGGTTGTTGCTTATTAATGTTTATCTATTTCATATTATTATTGTGTTGAATATAATTCACATGTATGAACTTATTATATTGGTTTGAAGATATTATACATAGGTCTTCGTCAATAATGATTGAGAAATGTGATCAACCTAGTTGTATGAGTCTTCATGCGAATGGACCATGCTTATGGACCATGCTTATGGACCATACGCATGAATACATCATGCTTATGGACCATACGCACGACTGAATACATCATTCTAGCAACCCGAGCTCTTGATTTCTGGATCTATTTCATGTTCTTTGATGTTAACCCCACTTTGTGTTCTTCATCTTTTGCTCAGATCTTGTTACGTGTGTTGTTTCTTGGTTAAAATCAAACTCGGAACCATGTTCTTATCACCCTTGCAAATCTTATGATGTCTATTTTGTTTCGGTTCATGTAAAATTCATCAGATTAGGGTTTTTGGCAGCCATGGCGCCTGCAGATCTGAAAATCTATCTGCAGATCCGCTCATATGACTGGACCATGCTAATAGATCATTCGTACGACTGGACCATGCTTATGAACCATTCGTACTACTAGACCATACTAATGGACCATTCGTACGACTAGACCATGTGACTGGACTGGTCTTATGTCCAATCGTGCGACTAAACCAGTCTTATGTCAAGTCGTGCTACTAGACCAGTCTTATGTTCAGTCAAGCTACTGGACCAGTCTTATGTTCAGTCGTGCTACTGGACCAGTCTTATGTCCAGTCATGCTACTAGACCAGTCTTATGACCAGTCACATGAATATATCATTTGTATCATCCATTCACACGAATGTGATATTTGTCCTCCATGTCATACGAATGAACGGTGTTCCATACCAAAAAAAATCCGGAACTACCTCTTGCACAGATTTGAGGACGAATGAAGCACATTAACCCTAAGGTTCTTTTGTCAAATAAGTTTGATGGATACCCCATTACTCGTTGGACTTTCAGAATAGATGAATGTAGTTAGAACAAAAAAGAGAGAAGAGAAGATGTTAGCAGTTGGTGCTAATTTTGGGAGGTAGTCAGGAGCATCTGACTATTTATGGGCCAATCAAGTTATATTTATCCGCACAGAGAGGATTCTGATTCTTAGGGGGAATCCATGTATAGAGAAATTGAAGACGCAATCAGAAAGTGATGACGTGAGCTGGTTTCTGATGATGAATCTAAGTGCATGCTGATTTGTTTGAGATTGTCAGTTGTGGAATGGAACCTTCTACTTTTTGCCCAATACACCGTATGAAGATGTCAAGAGAGCACAATGTTTATATATTGGGATATGCTGAATTTGAGGGGGAATTTCTGGAGGTGTTAATGTTAATCAGGTTAGCCTGTGTGAAGATTGGAGCAATGGAAAACTGTTCATGTCATTATCTGGAAAAATCAGTCATATGGGGAATCTTGCTGCTATGATGGTGTTTTGCAAAGTAAACGAAAGCTATTATGCCTAAATTTATTTTCAGGGATACTGTAGCAACCTGACGAATCAACAACGTTGGATAATATGGTTTTTCATTTGATTCTATTGGAATCCAGAGCAAAGATTGACTGAAAATTGTAAGCGGTGTTATCTACTATTTGCAAGAAATGTCCAAGGGGGAATTTGTTGGAGCATATATTGTCATATATAGTGTGTCCGTCACTTGACGAATAGTCTAGGCTTAATGTAATACACCTGTTATGTTATAAACACATGAAACTGAGTCATTCCCATGAGCATATGCGAATGAGACTCAGTCGTACGACTAAGCCATGCTAATGGACCAGTCGTGCGACTAAGAGATGCTATTAGGCCATTCGTAAGACTGAACCATAAGTATGGTCCAGTCGTTTGATTGAACCATACTCATGGTCCAATTGTACGAATGGGCCCAGTCGCATCTAATATGGCCTGAGGCCTATAAATACCAGTTTCATTATGTAGAAAGGTTTTAAGGAGTGTGCCCGGGGCCTAGGGTTTCCGGATGACATGGGAGATCATACTCGATATACCCTTGCCAAGAGGCGTGATTCTTCTGTTTAACGAGCTTGTAATCATTAGGTTTTATCAATGAACCCATTCTATTATTGTTCGTTCTCTTGTTTGTCTCTTGGTTTGGTTTTTCTTTTCTTCCGTCAAGAACACACTCGGATGTCAACCGATCCTGCGACTTCACACACCACCACTACCACAGCCACTCCAGCACATTCCACACCCATGCCACCTCCCATATTAACCACATCTACCACCACTACCACCACTCACCAAGCTGGTCCCTCCACCCAATCCACATTCTCACCAGGACCTACTCTACCCATGGTCGGGTTGGAAGAGCAACAGGCAAACCTAAACCGGATTATGCTGAGACTGATTGCCATCGATGAGCTAAGAGATACTCAGCTAAAGTAGATGATGGAGGTTAATGCGGCTCAGGCAAACCATATATTTCAGCTGAGTGAGAATAGCGCTTAGTATGGGAGAGCGTTAGGCCGAGCCCACCATGCGCTTAAAAGTCAAAATGAGCTGGTGTTGGCGTCGGTGAAGAGGATAGAGGAGCTTGAGAAGAAAAACAAGAAGATACTACTAAAGCTCAAGGGATCAACGGAAGAACCATTAAAGATCAAGGATGGTGATGATGGTGATGATGTTAGTGATGATTATGATGATGAGGATGAGGATGAAGATGACTCTGAGAAAGATGTTGAGGAAGGAGGACCGAGCGGAAAAGATCAAGAGGATGATAATAATCAGGAAGGTGATGCATCTGCGTCAGCATCAAATCCTCAAGCTGAGAAGAGGCGCACTAAAAGAAGCCAAGATCAAGGAGCCTCGTCCTCAACTCCTCCAACTGAAGAACCAAAAGATCAAGACAAAAGTAATTATTAGATGTCTTTATTGATCATTTATGTTTGTTTATGTTTTAATGTTTTATATAATGACTTATGTGGGATGTGCTTAATGTTTAATCAAACAAACGAATCTCAACAGACAGATGAGTATGATGTCGAACCCCTTCAGCTAGTCAAGACTCAATTAACCATGATTCTTGACTTGCAAGGGATTGTTAGAATATCTGTGAGCTACACTCCAGAAGAGGAAGAGATTATACATGATCTTACAGTCGAACAGCTCGCTAAAATATTCAGGCTGAATCCTAACGAGTTAGTCAAAGTAGCTCCAAAAGTTGATGTCGCGAGTGATGATGAGCTGAACGATGTTGATGAAATTAAGATAGAAGATGTCGCTGCAGAGCAATATCCATAATACACTGGTCAAGAAGGACATGTTATCCCCAACTTAGGTGAAACATTTGACAGTGGTACTTTTGATAAGTTGGATGAAGTGGAGAAAGAATAAGAGAAAAAGAAAGCACAGCCTAAGCTTCGACGCTAATGTTGACTTGAAGAAAGTTGAATAGGCAGCTTGTTTTGAAGAGATGAAAGCCCAATGCGTGCTGCCATAGTAGAATGCCTACACAAAGCTCTACAAAGTCAAAAGACATCAGAAAGTGTCAGGAAAGATTATCGCATGGGCGTATTTTGAAGATTTAGATGTTATGCCGTGAAAATTGAGAAAGGAATCGAGTACTTCAGATATCCTCATGATCAGAAGACTCTTCCTTGTTTTGAGCTCAACCATTTGGCATGTTTAGATTCTTCTATATGCAAATCTGATGAAGATTTCAGGATGGTTCAAGGCTGCGTTAAAGAAGGAATACCACACAAGGTGGGTAAACTATAGACCTCAACAACCGAAGAGGTACATCTGTAAGTCTGTAGTGGACCCTATATCTGGAAGACCAAAAGTGGTGCTGAAGTGGAGTCCTCCGCGCATAATATCAAAGATTCCCTTACGGGAAATGCCTCAGGATTTCACTCCACGGTTCAAATGGTGGTACTACGATTGGCAAATGGGCGAAGCGGTCATAGTTCTAAACAGAGATGGAAATATTGAGACTATCAGGGTATTCGACCTAATATGGCTTACAAACTTGTCGGATGAAGATGTCTGCACATTATACTAGTGGCCACTGTTCTATGACATGCAGGATATTGTACAAGCTCTCCAGTTTCAACACATCATAAGACTCTACTTTGCATTTGAAATACATGCCGGAGTTACAAAAGAGGAGAAGTACAAGAAATTTCAAGAACATGTGCAGAGTGTTAGACAATAGAGTAAACTAGGACCAAAGGGGAGTTTGTAGATGCATGTTGTTCCTAGTTTATGAGCTTAAATGTAAAAGTTCTTCATGTCTTACACATATGTAATGAATTGATTCAATGAAATATAATATGTGGTTTATGTTTATTCATGTTTATTTAGTTCATATTGTTATTGTGTTGAGTGTAATTCATATGTATGAACTTATTATATAGGTTTGAAGTTATTATACATAGTTCTTAGTCAATAATGATTGAAAAATGTGTTCAACCTAGTCGGATAAGTATTCATGCTAATGGACAATTCGTATGGACCATACATATGAATACATCATGCTTATGGACTAGTCTCACGACTGAACCAGGAGACTAGATCATTCGTACCATTGAGACATAAGATTGACTCAGTCGCACGACTGAAGCTTCAGTCGTGCGGATGACCCAGTCACATGATTCAGTCGCACGACCGAACCATGCTAATGGTTCAGTCGTACAAATGAAAACTACAAACCTATAAATACCACTTAATTCGTGGAAAAACATAACAATTGAGAGAATAGTTCGAATACTTCATAATTTCACAAACCCTAGCCGTCCATAACGTCCAAGAAAGTCAATCCAACTTCAAAGTCCATTCTTGATCGATTCCTCTTAACGTTTATTTCATTCTTATATCGATCTGGTTAATGTTCTCACCGATTGAATCGCCAAACAAATAGGATTCCGCATTATTTGATCTGGATTCACACATTATCAGTTAGTATTCTGTATGTACACGGTCCTGACACTACTCAACCAACTCTAACTCAAGTAGAGGTTCTTGCATCTAGAAGACCCATATTATCTTGGACCTTTGTTGCTAATCCAGACAAATGGTATGTCACCAAAGATCAAGGTGGTCAAGATGTCTATTTCTGGAAAGACATACTTGATCTAGCTCTACATTATCTTCATGACATGAGAAGAGCTTATGAGGGAATGGTCTTGATCCTAATGAGGACCATCAATTGCTAAACAATCTTCTCTATTTTCATAGCATTAGCCTAGGAGGAGTTTGTGAGGTTAATAGAAAGGTTGATGCAACCCAACCAACAAAAGTGCTTCTTGCATGCATGCACTTTGTACATAGTAGAAGTTGCTTTGGAAGTTCTACACTCTGCAAAAAAAATATTCAAAGTGTAAAATCTTCTGAAGCGAGAGACTAAATCATTCAAAACCAAAGATGAAGTCTTACAAAGTTTCAAAGACAATGTCTTCCAAAGCCAATGATGTGAAGACTAATTTCTTTCGAATACAAAGAAGAATATGCTTTTCTTGGATGTACTTTTGTATAAAGCTAAACCACTTTCCGCTACAACTCTGAAGACTCACTAACTTGCATATGTTAGTGAAAAGGTCCATGCTTTTGCAACTGCACATTAAGATCTTTAAAGATCTAGATTAGGTTGGACTGACCTTAGTTAGTGTTTATTTTAGTTTTCATTGTAATAGATTTGATGTTAGATTACTTAGCTTGTAATTTGTATTTTGTGCATTTTCTAGTTTAGCGAAACTATGAGCAAAACTATACTTTCGCTCATAGTCAGCTAACCTTGTTTACACGGCGAATCTATAATTCGTCACCGGGCTAAAATAGTCATTGACTAGACAGTTTCGTTGTCTAGCGAAACTATTAGCGAATTTAGGTCTACCTATATATTGTATTGTTTCCATCACTATACGTTAATTTTGCAAAACCCTAATTCGAAATACTTTTGTTGGAACTCTGTAATAGTGGCTAGAAATTAATGATATTCATCTTGAACCTTTAATATTTTTATTGTTTGTTTTGTTTTGTTTTGATTATTATTGAAAACCATTGAAACTTGATCATTATGTTGTTGATGTTATGGATGATTGATCAGCAGAATTTTAACATTTTGCAAATCATTTGCACTGAATATCCATCATTTGGACCAAAGAAATGGTATAAGAGCCATAATTCTCTTGATTGATTGAGCTTTTGAGTGTTATAGTTTGAAATCACTATTTCATCAATTCAGGATTGATTTTGATTGATTTGAATACAGAAATTGATTAAGTTTGGTTATAGTTTGGTATGGAAGGTTCTATAATCATCATATCTTTTGTTCTTTGAGATTTGGGTGACTTTGGACCGATTTCGTGGTGAAAAAAGCTTTTTTTTCAGAATCATTGTGTGAAATTGTGATCCTTCATGTGAAATGACTACCTCGGGCAGCGAAACTATCATGGCTTAGATTGTTGTGATTGATTTAGTGATCTCAACGATAGTATTCTCATTGAACGAAAGTTCATAGGTGATTGTGTACTCATTCTTAGCGAATCGGTGATTGTGTACTCATTCTTAGCAAAATTGCTATAGAAATTTTCTCTGAATGACAGTTCAACTAGTTTCGAGCGAAATTGCTTGCGAAACAAGCATATCTGAGCTACTGTGTAGCAAAACTGCTCCAGAAATGTCTAGACAAATTAGTTGTGATTTTATAAGTAAAATTAGATCATTTTCTAGAAATTGTTTGTTTGATCATGTCAAAAATGGTAACTCTTACGATATCTAATTTAGAGAGCGTGGCACCAAACTGACCTCAATGATTGATCAACGTAGACAACTTTGAAGATTGGAAGTGGTGTTTGAAAGCATTCTTTTACTACACTGATCACAATCAATGGGAATCAATTATCTCTGATCCACATATTCCTACAGTTACTGTTGGAGAGGTTGTTTCTCAAAAAAAAAAGATCCATCCACTTTCAATGAGAGAGACTTGAAACTGATTGACAAAGATCAAAAGGCATTTAGAGCCTTAACTTTATGCCTTGCACCTTATATTTACAACAGATTTGTGGAACACAAAAGTGCCAAGTTTTTGTATGATGCTTTATGTGAATTCTATGATGGAAATGATGAGTTAGTAAAGGATAATGGGATACATGCTGAGAAAGAGTTCAGTTAATTCGTGGGAAACAAGATTGAAAATCTTACTAATCTAACAAATCAATTTTTGACGGTCTCAAGCACTATGAAGAAATATGATGAAAAGCTTACAAACTATGAACAAGTTAATAGGTTGTTGGATTCACTTCCTCCTCAATGGAGTTTATAGGTTAGATTGTTAATGTAAGAGAGAGGGTTCACTGATTACTAGCTCATGGATATCATCAACAAGTTGAAATCATTTTAACAAGATTTGATAACAAGAGAGTTTAATCAGTCCATGATGCCATCATCTAATTTTTCTTAACATGTTGCATTAGTCTCATCCGCTGCAAGCTCGCCAAGGCATGCATAAAGGCACGGTTGATCAACTACAAAAGCTTCATTTCATAAATCAAATAGTAGTGATTCAAAAGTTGTTTCCGGAACACCAATTCTGTCTCACACAATAGCATTATTTGGTATGTTTATCCATAGATACGAAGCTCTTGTAGCTAGTGAATTGAAAGGTAAAGGGACGACTATGGAAGATATGTATCAATTTGATCTAGATGATTTAGAGGAAACATACATTCAATGGAAGATGACCATGATGACTCTTTGAGCTAGGAGGTTTATGGAAATGTGGAGGAAGGAGTTGAAGCTGGATTTATTGATTTAGGACTTGATATTCATAAAGCTTTTTCGGTGAGGAGGTGGTGAAGAATCAAATTGTTGGTGCTGCAGGAAAAGAAAGTTAAATGAAGTTGGTAGAACAATAGGATGAAATATAAGAATAGTTAGTAGATTATGACTTTGAACTAGAGTATTATGAAGTTGATGAGTGTCCCTTGACATATGTAGCCAAGAAAGGTTCCACTAAAGGTGACATATTTGAGTTAGAGAAATAAGAATGGTTTGTTAAAGAATAAGAACAAGAACAACTAACTCCATTATTTCAGAACATTAAGAGCCAAGTAGGAAGGAGTCTGATAAAAGGACTATTAATTGGAAGTATAATGTGAGCATAAAGTTTTTCATAATTAAAAGAATGGGTAGTGGAATCTCCTATATTTACAAGAGGAAAGCTTTCAAGAACTTACCAAAATGGGATCTGAGAAGGTTGGCCGAGACACCCTTGATTGTTTCCAATTTGAGTGAGAGGGCTAAGATGTTAGAAGAAGAAACAAATAGAGGTATTAATGACAACTTCGAGTCATTTGGATTTATGAAGGTAGAGAGGAAAAGATCAAAGAAGGACAAATATTTGGTAACAGGAAAGGAAAGGATTGTTCTTAGATTGAAGCCTGCAGAGACTGTTAATAGGGTGAGATTACTCGATCCTCTTCCCTCAAGGCTACAAAAGATTGAGAAATGGTTCTATGACAACAACACTGGGGAGGGTATGATCAGGATAAATGATGGAGCTAAGATTAGACACTTTGATCCTATGGAAGTGTTCTCATTTTGTGATGCAGGTCCATTAGTGTTGTGTGAGAATCATATCAAGGCTGGAGCTAGAGCTAAAACTAGATTAAAGGCAAGCCTGTTCATTAAGGTTGCTAACAAGGCTCGTGGGGTGAGAGTAAAAGTCAGGGAGCTTGCTGAAAAGATTTTTCAAGCAGACGAGCTAAGGATGGAGGTACAGGAGATTACTAACCGATTTGAGCTAGCCAGTGAACATGGTGAATTGGATAGAACAACCAGAGCCGAAGAGGAGATTCTACAAAAGTTGGAGAGGATGCAAATGCAGATGATGATGTACAAAAGATCAAGTAGGTGAGGTCTAACCTACTTGATTAGTGTTTATTTTATGCTTAAATGTAATAGGTTTGATGTTAGATTACTTAGCTTGTAATTTGTATTTTGTGTTTTTTGTAGTCCAGCGAAACTATGAGCGAAACTATGAGCGAAACTATGAGTGAAACTATGAGCGAAACTAAAGTTTCGCTCATAGTCAGCTAACCTTGTTTACCCGGTGAAAGTGGTCATGTACTATACAGTTTCGCTATCTAGCGAATCTATCAGCGAATTTAGGTCTATCTATATATTGCATTGTTTCCATCATTATAGGTTACGTTTCTGAAATCCTAATTCTAAATACTTTTGTTGTAACTCTATTTTTGTTGATTGGAAGTTAATGATATTCATCTTGAGCCTTTGATATTCTTATTGTTTGTTTTGTTTTGATTATTATTGAAAACCATTGAAACTTGATCATTGTGTTGTTGATGTTATGGATAATTGATTAGTGGAATTTGAATGTTTTGTAAATCATTTTCAATAAATATCGATCATTTGGACCAATAGACTTGAGTATGTAACTTTCTACTTTACGTACTTATATATTTTTTGTAATATATTATGGTATGAGCTATAGCATATCATAGTCACTAGTTTAAATACAATCTGCCTTTTAACTTTACATTGATCTTATTGTCTAGATTAGTGTTTCCATCTATCTTTCAAATTATGGTTGGCTTGGGTCTTTGTATTTTTACGTATGCTTTGTAAGACTTGAAAAGGAACTTGAGAGCAATATACTTAATCCTTGAAAACCATATTCTTCTATTGTTGTTCTTAGTTTTGTCTTACTATTTGCTTGTGTTCTTAGTATCAAAATATAGTCCCGGTTCCCTATTTGATATTTTAAGTGTTCTAAAACTCTTCTCGTTGTGAAAGTGATTTATTGAGGTCACTTAACTTGTCCTTCAATGACTAACATTTTATAATTCAAAATTTTCATTATGATTAAAACAATTAGCGTAACATTAATCATATTGCAATGATTCAAATTTATATAGAATTCAGGATCGATGTTTGTCACTAAACACAATGTTTTCTCTCAAACTCACCTAGAACAACACTCGGGTATGGAAAGAGTCCGTAAGAGTTTATCACAATATAGAAAGTAATATAGAACACAGAAAGTAATTTTCAAGGTACTTTTATATATTGCTTCTCAACTCAATAATACAAGACTCTTACAAGCAGTTGTTACAATGAGTTACAAATAAAACCTATATATAATACTACCTACAGCCAGATATACTTTGATACCAGCTAGGATCCCTTAGCAAAAGCCTATACTACAAGACTATAGTTTAAGGTATCTCCGATAAAGTCTTATTTGAGATATGGTAGTCAGGACATGTCCCTGACTTACCTTTTGTCACCAACTAAAGTTGATAACATGTACTATCATAAAAAGGCAAACAGTGGAATAAATTATGGTCAACTACATGGCTCTTTAGGAAGAAGCCATGCTGTATCAGAAGTCTGCAGCGGAGTGTCAGAGACCATACTTGTTTCCACTGGTTCATAGCAGTGTCTTCCGAAGGTTAACTGGCTTCGGAAGAGTAAGTCCTTCCGAAGCCACTTATACTTAGGAAGAGGTTACTTCTTCCAATGCTTGGAGACTTCTTCTTTTCATCATACTTCGAAAGTGATCTTCAGGTTATTCTTCTTAGTCATGAACTTCCGAAGTATGCACTTGTCTTCGGAAGTAGAGTTCTGTCTTCGAAAGTTGATCTTTCACATTGTCTTCGGAAGAATTCTACAACCTTCCGAAGTTCCATATTAAGCTTCGGAAGCCTTTGCATGCAGCACCAAAATAACTTAAGTGACATAGTTTTGGTTTCATTAGCCTTCTTCTTGATCCAACAAACTCCCCCTAGGCTGATGCTACCAAAACTTCACTTGTCTCGACTTTTCAAAACTTTCAGCACCAAGGATAGTAAGTATTTGTCTGTCTCCTTGTTATTCCCTGATGTGGTGCTGAGAAATTTGTACAGATCCTTGGTAGACAGGAAATCCAGTTTGTCACCTTGGATAATATGTACCCTTTGTTGTTTCCCTCTGAAAAGAGTTAGTTGATGGGAACTTTAATCATATTCCCATCAAACTATAGGTTCCAATTCTGGACCCTCCACCATCTGTAGAAAGGCAGCACCTTTGGTGGGAGATCTTTCTTTGTCTTCCTTTCTTCTCAACTTCAACCCTTCTTCAATCTTGGCTTTTGTAGTTAGCTCTGCTAGATGAAGACTACTGAGATGATTTCTGATAAGTGCAGCAGTTTCAGAGTTGGAGGTGTTGGAGAATGGCTTCTCTGCTAACTCAGCAATATCAAACCTGTTGGAGTGTAGCAGAAAGGTTGCCTTAAGTCTATTGACTTCACCATTCTCCCTTTCCACAACAAAGTTGTGAGAAGGTTCATCAAACCTCCACTGGATTATTTTCTTTCTAGGAACAAGAGACTGACCGGGAATCTTGTCCTCTTTCTTTGTATCTAGTAGAGTTACCAGTTTCCTTCTGAGCTTCTTCTCTTCATCATTCAATGAGTCAGAGTTGAGGCCTAGAAGTCTTGAAGCCTGGTCCAATGTTCCTCTAGGTAGATCAAGGAATTTATCTCTTGTGAGGGAACATGAAGATCCATCAACATATGTGATGTTGATAGAGTCTTCTTCACAAGAGACTTCGCTCAGAGTAGTATAGTTGGCGAGCTTCATCTTGATTGCCTTGAACTCCTCAAGAGAGAGATGTTGAGAAGGCTGAGGGGATGGTTTG
>BJCM01211510.1:0-16152 GCA_018326385.1 Flaveria bidentis
ATAGTCTAGACTAATATTCACTAATTGCACTTAACCCCCTAGACTTAGGCTAATTAATACAAAATTACATATTAAGCATAAAAATAACTAAAAACAAGATAAAATATATTTTGTTCACACAAAATATATTTATTACAATAAAACTCCTAGTCATTTAAATCTTCAACGTCTCGTCTCGGTTCCTCGTCTCGAATGTGTCGGGTTTGACTTTCGTTGACTTTGACCGTGATGTTGACTTTCACTGTGTTGATAATATAGACTATCTTTTACAGCTCCAACAGGATTGCATCAGCCTTATATGAAACCTTACAAACTCCCCCTAGGCTGATGCTACCAAAACACTTGAAGACTTCAGATATTGACAGTCCTCATTATGATGATGACCATGCCTTTCTTCATAAGATGGCCAAGATCATTCAAACTCTCAAAATGTCTTCACATCTCAAAGAGATCATGCATAGGCAGATTGAACATGTCTTTCCATGTGTAAACATATTCAACACCTTGATATCTGATGACATGCCATCTTTCTGGATTTGTAGAGTAAGTTAGGACAAGATAAGTCTTCCTGATGCCAGAGGAGCTCCTTGGATAGGAGTTGGTTGAGCTACCTCTTGTTGCACATCCTCAGGATGTTCTGACTCATCTTGAGGTTTGGAGATGGATGCCTCATTCTTCTTCTTTGACTTTGGTTTAGAAGCCATCCTTTTCTCCTCTTTGAACTATTTAATTGACAAGATTGGCCTGCAACACCTTATTCATCTTATTTGCCTTGCTCAATTGGGTTTTCATCTCTCACAGGTTAAGATTAAGAGGGGACGGAACCCTGTTGTGGATTAGAAAATGAAGTTTCCTAAGATCCAGTAGGAGGTCCGGGTTGTGTTTTCTCAAAAGGTTCAACCTTAACCTCCACTTCTTGAGGGACCTGACTTGGTGGGGAGTGTAAGTCAACAAGTTCTCCTATTTTGATCTTCTGCTTGATCACCCTAGTGTGCTCATCCATGGTAGATAGAGACATAGGGCCAAGTATCCTTCTGGAGAATCCATATAGCTTTAAGAAGCTCATCATCCTCTACTTATCAGAAGACTTCTTCATGCTCTTTTGGATGATGGCTCTTTCCTTTGCAGCTTCTTCTCTCATATTTCTCTGTTGTCTTTCTCTCTTTGAGTACTTCAAGTTCAAGTTGTTTGAGATACTCAAACTCCATGTACTCAAAGGACAAGGGAAGAAGTGCATCTGCCTAATATATGCCTGTGGCACTCAGGTAGTTGATCATATTGATCCTATCAGTTTCTTTGTCTACCTGAGGTTCTTGTGGAGTCACAACCTCTTGTTCAGGACTTTCTTGAACTGCTGAAAGGGTAGGAACATGTTAGTAGAGCCTTTTTAGTCATTTTTCTTCCTTTATGTGGAGAAGTAATCTTGCATCATCTGCCTCTTTCCTTTCTCTTGACATTTCCATGTCAACCAGTTCATTTAGTTCCTCTAAGGGGAGGGAGATGATATTATCAATATCATAGTTCATGGTCTGTACGTAGGTAATCCTGACTGCCCTCAACTCATCATTCTGAGTGTTTGGTCCGGGAACAGCCCTAATTGCAGCTTCCACGAAGCCAGCAGACCCAGTAGAGGAACTTTCTCCCCTTAGCTTCTTTTTCCTCTCTCTCTCTCCTCCTTTTTAATTTCCTTAGTAGCCATTTTCCTTTTCCCTTTGTCACTCACAAAACTTTGTGAATCAGGGTGGAGAGAGCTTTGGCCTTTATTGCTTGGTGTAGCATCCAAGCTCTAGCCAGAGAGAGGTTGAGATGGACCTTCACCAACTAGTGTCTCATCAAGGGAATGAACTTTTGAAGCAGTTGTAGGTGTGACAGGACTCTCAGGTTCAATCACTGGGCCTTCAGTCAAGGTTTTCCCTCTCAACATCCAGTTGACCAATGATGTTGTCTGATTTCCTCCGTCTTGAATCCTTTGAGCCAACTTGTTAGCTTGTGTAGATTGGCTTGGTTGACAAGTGGAATGTTAACAAGGTCAAGACCTTCATAGTAGTTCAAGGTCTGAAAATTGAAGACTTCTTGCAGTCCTTAAACTCTTTGAAGAATAAGGGCTCTTCTGTTAGCATCATACAACCTCCCTATGATAAAATTAGAAGTTCATTGAGGTGGAGATGACACAGCCCTTGGAATGCCTTCCTGAAAAAGAATCAGAATGAAGGAGTCTATAGAGTCCACATCAATGTGAACTTGAGGATGTTGTTGAGTATGGATAGTTGTAAGTGAAGATGGTGAGTCTTCAAAGTCCATGCTCTGTGAACAACTCCCAGGTTCTGTCGCCCTTTTTGGTAGCATCACCCTCTTGCATAGATGAGCTAGAAGTTAGGTAAATCATATTCACAGGTTCTTGTATCCCTAGTTTAGCTCTTCTTAAAGGTCTCCCATCTAGTTTATACTTGAGATAAGAAAATCTAAAGTTGTTGATCATTGATCCTATTGTGTAAGGTAGTCACCAAAGATTCCAAGTAACTAACCTTAGAGACTAGATAGGTGCATGTTTTTGACCAAAATTCTTAGTCTCACCACCAGCATGATGTTCTTGGTTGTTGGTTTTCCTTTGCTCACTGACTACTTCAGATGAAGTATTAGTGGGCTGAGTTGCCATGGTTGAGGTCTTAAAGATGTAATCACTTATAGAAGTGAGAGCCTCTTCCATATGGATTTCCTGAGCAGAGTTAGGGACATCCACCTCAGTAGTGGGTAGATGATGTAGGCTAGAAAGGGGAAAGCAGGAGTACTTATCTCTCTTTGAGTGGGGGAAGAGAAGAGAGACTCGTGATACTCACTGAATCCCAAGGCTTCATCATTATAGAAATCAAGGCTAGGGATTGGTTGGTTTAGATTTAAAGTCTAGGAATGGTAGCTTTCCCTGAAGGTTGTTCACTAGAGTGTTGAGATGCTAAGTGAAGGTTTAAGGCTGTTGGGCTAATGAGCTCATCAGTATGAGTATGAGGAACCTCATGACTGATAGTTAAAGTAATGGGAGTGGTTTGCTCCTTAAGAGAAGTGGAAGCTCCAAAGTCCACTTCCTCCTGTGTGGGTAGTAGTATGGGGGCCTGCACAAACTGAGTAACTTGTGCAAGGGTTCGTTTGGATTTTCTTTGGTAGGTGAGGGTGATTTGTGGCTATTTTGGCAGTTGAAGGTGTGGGTTCAACACTAGCTTGTGTTGCTAGGTTGTCACCTTGAGCAATGAGCTCTAACATTTTGGGGACAATGGTTGTTTCTACCCCAAAGAAGCCAACTGTTGGCTTCTTCAAAATTTTAAAGATTTCGGGCTTCATCCGTCCCAATTTAAAACTATTATTTATTTCCACCAACTGTGAGCCCAGTTCACAATTGAGAATGTGCTGGACATATCTAGAAAACATGTAATACTCTAAGGAGTCCAAGTTAGCAAGTAAATTTGTAAAGACAAACTGAGAGTACCTGAACTTAACCCTTTGAACCATTCTATGCACAATAAATGAGAGATCTTTAGGAATCTGGTCCCAATCCCCATGCTTGTTGGACAAGCTGTGGATGAACACATGTAGTAAGTACTTCCACTGGGATGAGACCTTCCCTTTCCTGAAGTTCTTTACAGAGAAATCTCATCATAGCCCATCTGTTGAAAGGATTGGTTAACAGCTTCTTTGGGAAAGGACAACTCACCTTCCTCATCATCCAGCTGAAGATGGGTGTTTATGATGGTTGGAGTGATGAAGATTGTCCTCCCCTGCACTGTAGCAGATAATGCCTTCTCCCCATCTAGGATAACCTTTTGACAAGTCTTCCAAAAATCAAGCTAATGATCCTCATAAAGAACATGATTAATTATAAGGGAGGTGAAGTAGTTTGATAGAGTCAAGAATCGACAAACCTCTAAGAAATGTGGATCTTTCTCAGAGTTTAACAAAGCAACCTAATTGTGTTGCATGTGTAACTTCATGGAAAATTTTGGGTCATTTCTGCGGTTGAGGTTGGCCATTTAAGAAAGCTTAGTGGTGAAGGAAAAGAAGAACAAAAGCGGTTCAAGAGAGAAGTTTAGGAATTTAGGTTTGGGAGAAGATGAAGATAATAAAGAAAGAGGGGGAACCGTTAGGTTAATATATGAAATGGATTTAAGACAAAGTTAATGAAAGAGAATAAACTTTGAAATCCGAATGACGGTCCCACCTCTGAAAAAGTAGTTTGCTTTTTGCTCAAAATATAGTTTTCTTGGAAGTCGAAAATCATCCGAAGGTATATTGTCTTCGGAAGTTTTAATGAAAAACTTCCGAAGCCAAAATGACTTCGGAAGAATTTTCTAAGAGTTTTGAAAATTTTGCTTTGGAAGAAAAATTTAGTCCTGGATACTTTATTCAATTAAGAATAAAGCTTCTGAAAGTTAATTTGTTTCGGAAGAAAGTTATCATTGAAAACATTCAAATACTTAAGAGAAACATTAAGTTTCGAAAGATATTTTAAAATTTTCTTCCAAAGGCAATTTTATTAAAGCCGTTGTTTGTTTTGAAGGCATAAGTTTCTTCCGAAGATAAAATTATATCTTCCAAAGGATCAAGATTTCCAAAAAAATTAAGGAAAGTCTTTTAAAAAGATTTTCTTCCAAAGAAAACAGGAGCTTATGAAGATAATAAAATAAACAACTTAGGACATACAAATTTTAGAAATGATATGAATTAATTTTAAGAAAAAGATACTCAAGGTTAATCATCCCAATAGCTGATATGAGATATTTAAATATCTGTTCATCAAAAGCTTTAGTGAACAAATCAGCATATTGTTTATTTGTGTTAACCTTTACTAGTTTGCTCAAGCCCTTTTCAAAATTATCTCTAATCAAATAATACATGATATTGATGTTTTAGTCCTTGAGTGATGCACATGATTCTCTATAATAGACATGGTACTATTATTGTCTATATGAATGGGAGTCTCTTTAAAGTTGAACCCATAGTCTAGCACCTGATTCCGAATCCAAAGCACTTGAGCACAACAGCTTGTAGCAACAATGTATTCAACTTCAGTAGTTGATGCAAAGACATAGGATTGCTTTTTGCATTGCTAGGAGACAACCCTTACACCAAGAAACTGACATCCCCCTGATGTACACTTTGAAGTCATATTGCATCCACCATAATCACTGATGTACACTTTGAAGTCATATTGCATCCACCATAATCACTATATGTATATGCATACAGATTAAAGTCAGAATTCTTTAGATACCAAGTGTTGAGGCACCTTTGAGATATCTTAAAATTCTTTTGACAGTGATAAGGTGTGACATCTTGGGGTTGGCTTGATATCTTGCACACACATATATGGCAAACATAATATCAGGCTTGCTAGCTATAAGGTACATAAGAGACCCAATCATAGCCTTGTAGAGATGTTCATCCACACACTCCCCTCAAGATCAGGCCCAAGGGAGTGGTTTCTTGCTATAGGAGTGTTATAAACCTTGCAATAAATCATGTTGAACCTCTTAAGTATGTCTTGAACATACTTTGATTGACTTATGAAAATGCCATCTTCGACTTGCTTCACTTGAATTCCCAGAAGAAATCGAGTTCCCCTATGGCACTCATTTCAAATATATCCTTCGTCAGCTTCTCAAAGTCTTTGCAGAACTTTGGATTAGTTGAACCAAAGATATTGTTATCTACATATACTTGAACTAGCATCAAGTCATTTCCTGTTCCTTTGATAAAGAGAGTTCTATGTATAGTACCTCTTTTGTATCTATGTTTGCAGTAATACTGAGATAGAGTCTCATACCACTTTCTTGGAGCTTGGTGTTAACCATAAAGAGCTTTATCAAGCCTGCAAACATAATCAGGATGATCAGGATATGCAAAACCATGTGGTTGTTTGACATACACCTCTTCATCAATCACTCCATAGAGAAAAGCACATTTGAATTCAAGTTGATAGACCTTGAATTTCTTGGATGCAACAAAAGCCAAGAATATCCTAACAGCTTCTAGTCTTGCCACAAGAGCAAAGACATTTGTGTAGTCAATTCCTTCTTCTTATGTGTACCCTTAAACAACTAGTCTAACTTTGTTTTTTTATGACAAGTCCTCTATATCATCCTTCTTATTCCTAAAAACCCATTTGGTTCATATAGTAGTCTGCCCATGAGGAAGAGGGCATAAGTTCCAAACCTTCTGCTTTTTGAATTGAAGCAGCTCCTTTTGCATAGCTTCAAGAAAACTTCCATCCTTCACAGCCTCATTAGTTTTGTTTGGCTCTATCTGAGATAAGAAACAATAGTGAAGAGAAACATTTGCATCATGGGTTTGTCATCTTGTTCTTACCCAAGATTCAATATCTCTAATGATGTTTGAGGTGCGATAAGACTTGTGGATCCTTAGCTGAGGGATCATAGCAAGTTGATGAGAGAGATCTAAATTAGAAAAAATTAAATCTGGCATTGATGTTTTTCCCACCTTATCAGCATACTTATCAAGTGAGACTTGATCCAATGAGTGTGTGACATCATTGATGTTGTCTTCAATGGAGTGATTGTCAGCATAAAGAAATTCTTGACCACTATCACCACCACCATGGTCTTCTACATTTGAAGCTTCTTTATCTGGTTATTAAGCCCCTGAGCTGGAATTTGAAGGAAACTTAGATGTATTAGCTAAATTAGTCATTATAGTGCTGATGGAAACTTTATTTTTAGAATTAGTTACAAATGGAGCAGAAGTTTGGTATTCAAGATGGTAAAATATCTATAGACCCTGAAACATTCTCACAATATTTATTAAAAATAGTTGGTAACTAAATCAAGATAAAATAGCCAATCAGGACCAAAACCAGTTACACTGGGTGTGTGCTCATTGAAAGTCACATTGGCTGACACTTTAACAATCTTGGTTCTGAGATTGTATACTCTATAAGTGTTAGCTTGGGAAGAGTACCCAATGAAATGTCCATTATCTTATTTCTCAACAAATTTGGCAATTTGATATTTGGTATTCAAGATGGTGCAAGGACATCCAAAAGACCTGAGAAAACCAATGAAAGGTTTCCTCTTGTGCCAAAGTTCATAAGGAGTCT
The DNA here is from genome assembly GCA_018326385.1 of Flaveria bidentis. NCBI lineage: Eukaryota > Viridiplantae > Streptophyta > Magnoliopsida > Asterales > Asteraceae > Flaveria > Flaveria bidentis. Next base: position 7,103 of record BJCM01211510.1, read on the forward strand.
TACCGTATGTCTTAACTACTAAAACTCTGTTTTGCACATAGTAAGCAGTGTTGACTGCCTCTACCTAGAAGGTGATAGGCAGTTTAGAGTCAAACAACATAGTTCTTCTAGCTTCAATAAGTGTCTTGTTTCTCCTCTCAATAACACCATTTTGCTAAGGAGTTCTAGGAGCACTATATTATCTTGTAATACCTTTTTTATCACAAAATGTATCAAGGAATTGGTTCTTGAATTCAATTCTTTGATCACATCTTATGGTTTTGACTATGTGATCAAATTGATTCTCAATTTTTAGGATGAAATTATTCAGAATCTCAGGAATCTCATCCTTAGTTTTAAGGAAAAAGACCCTAGTGAATATTGTGAAGTCATTTGTGATCACTAAACAATAAGAGGTCCTTCCTAGACTTATTACAATTGTGGGGCCAAAAAGATCCATATGAAACAAGTGTAAGGAGGTAGTGATGGAGTTTCTTTCCTTTGGCTTGTGAGATACCTTGTGTTTCTTCCTTTTCAGGCATGCAACACAATGATCATCACTTGTAAACTCTTTTCTTGGTATTCCAGTTACCAAATCATTCTTAATTAGCTTATTCATTTTCTTAAAGTTTACATGGGACATTCTTTTATGCCAGAGAAAGACTCATCACTATTTGCTTTAGACAGAAAGCATGAAACTTCTCCTAAGGGAGATGTTTCTTGCAAATCCATCTTGTACATGTTCCCTTTCCTGGGGGCTCTAAGAATAATATGCTCATGAGGAATGACCACCCCGAGCTTGAGAACAATGCACTCGTGCTTAGTGAAAAGCATGTTATGACTCTGATCACAAAATTGAGATACACTCAAAAGATTGTATCCAAGATCCTTAACAAAGTTTACCTTCTCAATGCGGAGCTTACCATTTGTGACCTTTCCCCTTCCAGATATGTAACCACCTTCATCTCCTCCAAAAGAAATGGGCCCTTCATCAGTTCTTTCAAAGTTTTGGAGTAGTGACTTATTGCCTATCATGTGCCTGGAACAACCACTATCAATGATCCAGACAGTCATGTTTGTCTTGAGTCATTCCTACACAAAAAAGATGGTTAGTTACATTTGGAAACACAAGCCTTGCTTGTCTTGGGTTTATTAAAAGAAGTTGAAGGTAATGAAACAATATTTGATCCTATAGTCATATTTTTAGGATCCTTTGCTGTTGTTCATGGAGAACTTTTAGTCACTTGGTCTTTCTTGAACTTCCACACCACCTTTGGAAGTTTAGACTTGACCTTCGATTCTTCTGAAGTTTTACAGACTAGTCCTTCTTAAGATCTTGCTATCACTGCAGCAGGCTTCAGTGATTTGGAAGTATTCCTTTCCTTAGAGACCAAATTTTCTTTCAAAGGCAATTTTCCACTTGCCTTCATCTTCATTTTAGAGCTTCCAAAGGAAACAAATTTTCCTTCCAAAGCTATTTTCTTCTTGCAACTCTTAGAAGTCTCTTTTTTGGTCACATGGAAAGTGCTTCTTGGATTGTAGAAACAATCTTTAGCAAGATGAGAAGTACTCTCACACATAACACATATCATTTCTTTTTCCTAAGAGCCTTCTTTTGAGAACAAAGCTGAACTTGATCACTTTCCTTCTCCACCTTCATCTTTGAAGATGTTGAGACGGTTCTTTTAGGGTGAGAATTTCACTTGGAGCTGGATGGTTCAAGCTGTGTAGTGGTGGTACACAACTGACCAGCCTTCTTCTTGATGCTGCGATGATTTGAACATGAAGCACAACTCTTGGTACTAGAGTTCAAGTTGATGTCTTCAGTCTTAACCACTTCAAACCCTGCAGAGATAAAGACTTGTTTATGCTTAGAGTCAAAAGTGGCCTTGATCACTTCTTCATCCTCTTCAGTCAAAGAGTCTATGAGAGGAAGCTCATCTTCACAAGTTTCACACCTAGGAGATCTTACAGACAAGATTGTGTGTGGAGGAGCTATCTTACTAGATCCTAGTCCCTACTTATTCTGATAATAAACTTTTGCATGCAAGGATGAGGATATAATGTTCTTGAAGGTCTTTTCTTCAAGAACACATTTTTTTGCCCTAGCTTTGCTGATCACAAGCTCAACCTGGCATTTAGTCAACTTGGTTATGAGATCTTTGATCTGAGTCCTGTAGTTGGTATGTTCATGTTTAAAAACTGAAATGGTTTTCTCTAAGTCCTCAATCTTTAACTTATAGTCATTTTCAGATCTTTTGAAATCAGATTTTAAGATATTCAAGGACTAAAGATCAGATCTTATCTCTAAGTGTAGGACCTGTATCTATTAACTTTAACAGAGATGTTTCAATACCTTTGCTTCATCATGGTCAGCCATTAGTGCTTGGTTTGGAGATGCATCTTCCACCTGAAAACTTTAGTCAAAGCCTCATTCTTCAACAACAACTGTAGCTTGTTGCTTTGGCTTCTTATTCTAGGTGGCTTTCTAGTGTAGTTTGGTCTAGATTGTGCTTGGCCACCATTTGTCCTTGGTGCCTTGCACTCCCTAGCAAAGTGACCCATTTGGTTACAGTTGTAACATTTGACTTTGCTTTTATCCAGCCTAAACTTTCCACTGGCTGTATTGCTAGGAAACTTTCGTCCTATACTCTTGTAGAACTTCTTGGCTCTGTGAGTGAGAAGAGCCATCTGCTGGACTATCTCCATGTACTCCAGATCATCTGGATGGATATAGTTTAGGTCTTCAAGGGTGAATAGAAAGTTACCTAAGCTTTCATCATAAGACACAAATGCATGTAAAGAACTTGTCTCTTAGAATAGGCTTCCTTGAGTGTAGCTTTCTCTTGGTGTCTCTGGGAAGGTGAATAAAAGACCCTTTTGTGAGTTGTCAGGGTAGCATATAAGATGATGTTGAGGTTCTATGTTATCCCTTTCAGTCACATGCAGGGCTGAACTCATTTGATTGTTGGAGTTACCAAATGAACCTTGCATGTTCATCTCCATCTGGTATCCATTGAGAATACCATACAACTCAGACAAAATGAGAGTCTTAAGGTTCTTAGTCCTCTTGATAACAACACAATAATGTGTCCATTGCCTAGGAAGAGAGGACATGAACTTCCTTACAATGTCCTTGTTTTCAAGAGTCACTCCAACATCCACTAGAGTGTCCACAATCTCAATATACCAAAGTATTGTTGAGTCATGGTTTCACCTGTTTTAAAGGTGAAATTTTCAAACTACTGCTTCAGAAGATCCTTCTTGTTCTCCTTGGCTTCAATAGAACCCTCATACATTAGTTTCAATGCATCCTACAACTGTTTAGTTGTTTTGAATTTCTTGAAACCTCTGTATACAGAGTTTGAAAGAGCAGTCTGAAGGGCTGTCATGGCTTTTTGATCAATTTCTACTCTCTTTCTATCTTCATCAGAGTAGTCAGCCACAACCTTTGAATCATACCACCTCCAGCAGTGGCTGAAGAGGTGCTTAGTAGGTAAGGTCCTGAGACAATAGATTCCTACATCCTGGAATCTTGAGACTTGATGAAACCTTCCATTCTTTGGCACCAAGTGTCAAAATCTTCAAGAGTGATCAGTGGGGACTTTGTCATGGTTCCAGTTTTCATATCAGCTTTAGTGATAGCTGTCATTTGAGATGTTAAGTATTTTGTGTGTGTGAGGGATCTTAAGATGGTGAGATATTAATATCTAGAGCCTAGAATGCTCTGATACCAACTGTAGGACCGTTTGAGGGGGTTTGGTCACTTACAACACAACACACAATGTGAAGATATTGATTATAGAACACTTAACAGATCAAATGGGAAACTAGAAAACCGTTATAATGATACTAAGAAACACAAGTAAATGAGAGACAAAACAAAAACAAAATACAAGTGTTTGGTTTTCAAAAATATTGTATATTGCTCTCTAGTTCCCTACAAATGTTACAAAGCATACATTAAGATACAAAGAACTAGAGATACTTTGTACTACATGTAATATCATGTATTTTTGGGTTAATTAAAAGTTAACATTTTTATTCTTGTAAGGGCTATTGTTGCCATATATGGAAACTTATGGGTTGCTTATATTCATTTATTTGTTGGAAAGTTAATAGCTTATTTTAATTAAACATAATAATGGATAATAATAATCATACTAATAATAATAATAATGACAATATTAATAATAGTAAAAGTATAACAATAATAATTATAACTAGGAATAATAATAATAATAATAATAATAATAATAATAATAATTAGTAAAATTTATTAAACCTAAAAAGGTTTAAAAGAAGTCTAGGGGGCTTTATGTCAATTTGGAAACTTAAAAATGGAAGTTTAAACATAAAATGATAATTACTCTAAACTCGAGGGGCCAATGTGTAATTTTAATTTTCAATCCCACCCTGCCCTCCTCCCGTAAGTTCTGGCAGCCTCTCCGGCCACCTCCAAAGAGCTCCGGCAAGGCTTAAAACGTTCCAAAACGCCACTAATCAATCCCCAAATCCTACCAAACGCTTCATGAACACGATTCGAACACCATTATGAACTTTGATTGCATTTAAACATCGGTTATAAAATCGATCGAATGAATAACCGAAACATCTTAAACTCCATAGCCGTTTGAGCATTAACACTTGTTAATAGCCTAATTAAACTAACCTCAACGATACTCTACCAATCATTAATCGAGTACAACACTCAATTTCATCTGAAACAAACCCAAATATCAAGTTTAATCACCCTCCTCACCGCGAATCTGCAACTAAACGAACACTATCATCCAGACTTAAAAACCTGAATTTGATTGAGGGTTTTGATTCGTGGTTGTTTGTAGAAGCTTCGCACGAGATTAATTGAATTATCATCAACAAATACCCATCGTTCGCTCATCTTTTGGTCGCGGTTTGTTCTTCAAAGTGCGTATCTTCAATCGATTATCAAACGAGTGATTGTTTACATATATATGTTCATTTAAACATGGGGAACAAAAGCCCCATGGTTAACAGTGTTCATGGAAACGATTACTGTATCAATTTGGGATCAATTGAACCTAGGGTTCATGTGAATTGGGTGGGGTTTTGCATTTGGTGTTTTTAAGATTTGGGAACCTAGATAAACCGCAGCCCGACATTGGTTTACTAGTTACCCACTCACCCTCACATGTCGAAGGTCCCCGGTTCGAACCCGAGGAGCCTCACTTATTTTTTTATGATTTTTTAAGGTCTTTTGGCCTCCAAAATTATTGTTAAAAATTCTAAAAATCATAAAAGATCAATTTCTAAAACTTTGGTTAGCTTAAAATCACATAATTGTTTTCTGTAATTTATTTATAAAAATAATAATAATAAATAAATAAATAAAATAAATATAAATAATATAAACAAAATACCATTGTATTTTTATTTATTTATTTATGTATTTGTTTAGTATTTTAAAGTTAATGCTATGGTTAGTTCTTCTTATAAAAAATTAGATCTTAAATACTAGTTTACACATTGCCTTTAAATTATTGTTCAAATCGTACATATTTTATAAAACTGATTTAAACTTTATAGATTTTATAAATTATTATAAAAGTGGTTCTTATTTTATGTTTTTCTAAAAATATATAAATATATTGATCCCAAGGAAACATAACTGGTTCCAATTGTTAAAATATAAATACTTAACAAAGAACAAAATTCACTTAAAACCCTAAACCTCGTTAATTTGTTAAACTTGTTATAAGTGAAGTTTAATCTTGTAAATATGTATATGTTTAGGTACCTTGTGAATGTTCACGTTGGAACATCGACTATTATTGTTCTATTTATTTATAAATTATATATCTAATTGTCAGGTGAGTATTTCTATACCTCTTTTTCATATTTTCACACTTTGGGGTGAAACATGTTACTTTATAATCATTGCATTTGTAAATTCGTTTGATTCTTGTAAACTTTTGGCAATTCACTTACATATTGTGATTAGTTGATCTTTGTAATTACCATGTAATGACAATTATATGTGCAATCATTAACTATTGCTAGCCTGACGACGTCATAGATCTATGGGCTTGACAAGCCTGCTTGGTTAATCCAAGTACACTTAGCTAATCGCATAAACTTGTAAATGTGGAAACTTGTAAACTGGTCAAGGTTTGATTGTGCATATGTCTTACATCCCTAGTTACTTTGTTCACTAATTTATAACATAAATTGGCATATTTTATATACTTGTGTATTGAAAACTTTGAAAATCTCACCAACATTATGTTGACCTTTTATTTTTAACATGTTTCAGGAAATACGCAAGTATGATAGCCATCTTTGAAGCTTACTCATTCCTAGGAATGAACCTAGATAAATAAATGGATGGACTTGAAATATTTCTTATTATGCATTGTTGATTTTCTTATTTGAGACTTATGTTTGTAATGATACATCTGAAACTTATGATTATTATATTTGAGTTTAATAATAGCGTTATGTGGATGTGAACGTTCTTAACCCTCACATCTCAACGTTTCCGCCGTCAAGGTAAGGGTGTGACAATACATCCTACAGTCGACCATACTTTGAAGGCCAGCTGGATACATGACTTAGACAACAAAATCAATGTATAGTCAAAAGGCAGATTGCCTTTTGACTAGTGATTATGACATGCCGTAGCTCACATTCTAATATATTACAAAAAAGAAAACAGTACATAAAGTAGAAAAAAACAAACTCAAGACCTCAATGTACAGTTTACCAAAAGCATGGACCTTTTCACCAACTTGTGAAAGTTGGTAAGTCAAACAGAGTTGCAGTAGAAAGGTGGTCTAGTTTTATGGAAAAATATACATAAGATAAAACATGTACTCAAAAATCTTTGGAAGAAATCTGTCTTTATAAACTGGTTTCAAAAGACTTTGTCTCTGAAGCTTTAGAAGACTTCATATTTGGCTTCGGAAGATATTGGTCTTGGCTTCAGAAAAGTTCACACTTAGAATATTTTCTAATGCAGAATGTGAAACTTTCGAAGCATTCTACTTCAACAATTTGTGCATGTATGCAGGATATACTGTTTGGATGTTTTGAATTGCATCAACCTTATATAATACCTTACACATATAGGTTAGATATACTTAACTATGTGTGTTGTGACATATTCAAAATGTAATGCGGTACGTGCATGTAACCGATGTTATATATACGTAACTCTATAGTGTGTTTGAAAAAGTAGAAATCAATCACAAAATAAGATGAGTTACGTAGACGTAACATGAAGAATAAATAGAACTAAAATTAATTTGGGATAATTAGCTTACATATATGCATCATAAACATATTGTTAAATAAAACCAAACATATGCATGAAATAAACACATAAAATATTAGCACCCCTTGCATATAAGTAAGCATAAGGTTGCATGTATTTAAGTAGTTCACGTGTACATATATGTAACAATAAAAAACATCATAACTAAACTTTGACAAGCGAATGAGTTAGAATATATATAAAGAAATATATGTAGCTGTAGAATATGTAGAATATATATAAAGAAATGTTCATTTTGTTAGTTTGCTTTTGCTAACCTATTGGTGAATCTGTGTTAAAGTTATAATAATTAAGCAATAGTTGCTGTATATGTAAGAAAAGGAAGTAATGGTAAGAAAAGGAATTAATGGGTACTAAGATTCACAAGTAAAAAAAGATAAGGTGAAACCTATTGGGTCGAACCCATTTATGGCCACACTAGACAAACTCTCTCAACCTATATGATGATATATGTGTGATCATTAATATTTGATGATCTTGTTTTTAGCTTAAGTTTTTCTCTGGTTGTTTTTGATGATCTTGTTCTTTAATCCATTTTTCTTGTTTTAAAGAGATAAAAGATACAATTCATTAATAACAAATACACTAATTAGGGAGTAAAACAAAGAGTTTTAAATAGTTATATAACTACTAAAAAGAAAAATGGTCAAAATTACATAATTAACCTTTAATTTAAATTAATAAAGAACAAAAAGAAAAAAATCTTATTGATTAAATGTGATTTTCTTATTTTTCTTCTAAAAATATAGTTTTCATTTGATCCCTCCCCTTTATATATATACACAACAAGTATTATGACTTCGACGTCATGGCATGGGTTGACGGTGAAAAATTAACGTCGAATTGTTGCTGGGAACTTGCTCTTTGAAAAGAAGTAAAGAAATTGGACGTTGTTTCTAACATTCAATATGTATTTAGTAAAAAACACTAAAAACGGAAAAAAGAAACAAATAAAAAGGAACAAAAAATATAAGAAAATGTTGACAACTTGTTTATTCATGCTTGGATAACTGGTATATTATAATAACAGATAACTTTTTTTAGGCGTTAATAAAAATAAGGTCATTACAATGGTATACTATGAATTTGATATGAACTCATATTTTAAAATTGTAAGCAGAAAAGGAAAAACTATGAGTAGAACATTTGTCATAGTACAGGCAAACAAAAAGAAAGAAAACAAACTCACAAAAAAGAAAGAAAACAAACTCATGACAAGCTTCAAATTTAAATAGTATTTTTATTAATTAATTGTAAAGGGGTTGTATCGTAACTTTTAGGGGTTATATTGTAACTTTCTAGCCTATGCATTGAGAACTTGTACTTCATGCATTAGTTATTTAAACTATGGTAACAATTACATATATAACAAGTATATGATATAAAATGTACCTATAGCTAAACTTAAAGAAACATAAAAAAGTAAAAGTTTAAGGTTTTAACAATTAAAAGTAGTTTATTAAAAATAAAAAGAATTTAGGGACTTATGTTTGAGAAAATTACCTATTTGCCATCAAAATGAGTAATCATACTTATTTTCTAAGTAAATTCTATTTTTATCGTTCATAATATAATAATATATAAATTTAGGATTATACCACAATTTGTATGCTACCAACAAAAAAAGGGGGATAAAATGAAAATACCAGCACCTTGGAAAGGGTGCATCTTATTATGTAACACCAATACTATCTCTATCTCCTTCTCCCCTCAATTTGCACCGGGTGGTTCCGTATCTGCCAAAACCACCGATCCA
>BJCM01211517.1:0-14364 GCA_018326385.1 Flaveria bidentis
CAACAACAATCACAAAAACAACCACAACCATAACCACAACAACAATCACAAAAACAACCACAACCACAATCACAACAGCAAATGCAATGAAGAGGACGTTGGCAACTACAAACACAATAACAACCCCAACCATAACCACAACCACCTCCACCACCACAACCCGAACCACAATCACAACAACAACCATAAGCATAACCACAAAGACAAGCACAACCACAACCATAACCACAATCACAACCACAACTACATCCATAACCAAAATCACAACCATAACCCAAACCACCATGACAACGACAATGACATCGACAATGACAATCACAACCACAACTACAACTACAACCAGAACCATAACCATAACCACAAGAAAAACAACAACGACAACAATTACCACAACCATAAGCACAACAATAGCGATAACGACACCCATAGCCGCAAGAACAATCACAAAAACAACCACAACCACAACCACAATCACAACGGCCAATGCAATGAAGAGGACGATGGTAACCACAAACACAACAACAACCACTACCACAACGACTACCACCCCCACCACCACAACCCGAACCACAACCACAACGACAACCACAAGCGTAACCACAATGACAAACACAACCACAACCATAACCTTAATCACAACCACCACCACAACAATAATAACAACCACAACGACAGCCACAACGAAGACCATAACTACAACCACAACCATAACCAAAACCAAAACCACAACCACAACAACAACCAAAACGACAACCATAATCATAACAATAACCACAACAACAACCATAATGAGAACAACAACCATAACGACAACCACAACCATTAAAACATCCACAACCACAACCATATCAAAAACAACAATGACAGCCACAATGACAACCATAACGATAACCACAACGACAACCACAATAAAGACCACAACTACAACAACAACTACAACCACAACCACAACCACAACCACAACCACAACAACAACAACAACAAAGACAAACACAAAGACCACCACATTGACAAACACAGCGACAACTACAACGACAACGACAACCACAACCACAATAAAAAGCAAAACGGCAACCACAACCCCAACCACAACGACACCCGCAACCAAAACCATAACCATTAAAGCAACCACAACCACAACCATAACGACAAACACAGCGAGAAGCACAACCACAACCACAACCACAACCACAACCACATCCACAATGGCAACCATAATCATAACCACAACCACAACCACAACCCTAACCATAACCATAATAACAACCACAAAGACAACAATTACCACAACCATAAGCACAACAATAGCGATAAAGACAACCATAACCACATCAACAATCACAAAAACAACCACAACCACAATAACAACGGCAAATGCAATGAAGAGGATGATGGCAACCACAAACACAACAACAACCACAACCACAACCACAACCCCAACCACCCCCACCACCACAACCCGAACCACAATCATAACGACAACCACAAGCATAACCACAACGACAAACACAACCACAAACTTAACCACAATCACAACCACAACTACATCCATAACCACAATCACAACCATAACCACAACCACCACGACAACGACAACGACAACCACAATCACAACAACAACCACAACCATAACCATAACCACAAAAAAATCCACATCGACAACAATTACCACAACCATAAGCACAACAATAGCGATAACAACACCCATAGCCACAACAACAATCACAAAAACAACTACAACCACAACCACAATCACAATGGCAAATGCAATGAAGAGGACGATTGCAACCACAAACAAAACAATAACCACAACCACAACAACAACCACTACCACACCCACCCCCAACCGCAACCCCAATCACAATCACAACCACAACCACAACCACAACCACAACCACAAATACTACCACAACCAAAACCAGAACAACAATCACAACAATAACCACAACCATAACCACAACCACGACCACAACCACAAACCCAACCATAACCCTAACAACAACCCCAACCACAACCCCAACCCCAACCACAACCCCAACCACAACCACAACCATAACCATAACCATAACCATAACAACAACCATAACAACAACCATTACCACAACCACAAGCAAAACCATAACAACGGCAACAACAACGACAACCACAAGAACATCCACAACCACAACCATAACCACAACCACAACCACAACCACAACCACAACCACAATAACAATGACAACCACAATGAATAGGACAACGACAACCATAAACACAACCATAACCACAACCACAACCACAACCACAACCACAACCACAACCACAACCACAACTATAACCTCAATCGTTACTTGAACCACAAGGAAAAACAAAACGACAACTACAGTACAACCTCAACCACAACCACAACCATAACAACAACCACAAAAACTATGACAAACATAACGAAAACAAAAATGATAACCACAACCACCAAGACAACCAAAGCGACCACCATAACCATAACCACAATGACGACCACAACAATAACCACAATGATAACCACAACAACAACCATAACCATAACTACAAAAACAACCGCAACGACAACCACTACCCCTACCACAACCACAACCATAACGATAACGACAACCATAACCACAAGCAAAACCACAACCACAACCACAACCAAAACCACAACCACAACCACAACCGCAATCATAACAACAACCAAACCGAAGAGGAAAACGACAACCACCAACACAACCACAACCACAACCGCAACCACATCCACAACGATAACCACAACAAAAAACACAAACCCAACAACAACCACACACATAACCACAACCACAACCACAATCACAACCACACCCACAACCACAACAAAAACCAAAAACACAACCATTTCCACAACCACAAAAATGATAACCACAACCACAACAATGACAACCACAACCACAATCACAACCATAACCACAATCACAACCATAACCACAAAAACAACCACAACGACAACCATTACCACAACCACAAGCACAACCATAACAATAACGACAACCACAACAATAACCATAGAAACAATGACAACCAGAAACACATCCACAACCACAACCACAACCATAACCACAACCACAAACAAAGTGTCAACAACAGCGACAACTACAATCACAACGACAACCATAACAACCTCCACAACCGAAACCACAACCACAATCACAATGCAAACCACAATAAAGAGGATAACGACAACCACAACAAAAACCACAACCACAACTATAACCGTAACCATAACCAGTACAACAACGACAAACACAGTGACAAACACAACCACAACACAATAACAATCTCAACCACAACGACAAATATAACGACAACGGCAACCACAACAACAACCAAAGCAACAATCACAACAATAACCACAACCACAACAACAACCACAACCACAACCACAACCATAACCATAACCGCAACCACAACCACAACAAGAACAACAACCACAACCATATCAACAACCACAATGACAGCCACAATGACAACCACAACGACAAACATAACAACAACCACAATGAAGACCACAACCACAACCACAACCACAACCACAACCACAACCACAACCACAACCACAACCACAACTACAACGACAACCCCATCCACAACCACAACAACAACGACAAACACAACGACAACCACAGCGACAAACACAGCGACATCTACAACGACAACGACAACCACAACCACAACCACAATAAAAACCAAAACGACAACCACAACCCTAACCACAACCACACCCGCAACCAAAACCATAACCATTAAAGCAACCACAACCACAACCATAACGACAAACACAACGAAAACCACAATCACAACCACAACCACAACCACAACCACAACCACAACCACAACCACAACCACAACCACAACCACAACCACAACCACAACCACAACCACAACCACAACCACAACCATAACCATAACCACAACAACAACAACAAAGACAACAATTACCACAACCATAAGCACAACAATAGCGATAACGACAACCATTACCACAACAACAATCACAAAAACAACCACAACCACAACCACAATTACAAAAGCAAATGCATTGAAGAGGACGATGGCAACTACAAACACAACAACAACCCCAACCATAACCACAACCACCCCCACCACCACAACCCGAACCATAATCACAACGACAACTACAAGCATAACCACAAAGACTAGCACAACCACAACCATAACCACAATCACAACCACAACTACATCCATAACCACAATCACAACCATAACCAAAACCACCACGACAACGACAACGACATCGACAATGACAATCACAACCACAACTACAACCACAACCAGAACCATAACCATAACCACAACAAAAACAACAACGACAACAATTACCACAACCATAAGCACAACCATAGCGATAACGACACCCATAGCCACAACAACAATCACAAAAACAACCATAACCATAACCACAATCACAACGGCCAATGCAATGAAGAGGACGATGGTAACCACAAACACAACAACAATCACTACCACAACGACTACCACCCCCACCACCATAACCCGACCACAACCACAACGACAACCATAAGCGTAACCACAATGACAAACACAACCACAACATTGACCTTAATCACAACCACCACCACAACAATAATAACAACCACAACGACAGCCACAACGAAGACCATTACCACAACCACAACCATAACCAAAACCACAACCACAACAACAACCATAACGACAACCATAATCACAACAATAACCACAACAACAACCACAATGAGAACAACAACCATAACGACAACCACGACCATTAAAACATCCACAACCACAACCATATCAACAACAACAATGACAGGCACAATGACAACCATAACGACAACCACAACGACAACTACAATAAAGACCACAACCACAACTACAACCACAACCACAACCACAACCACAACCACAACAACAACAACAACAACAACGACAAACACAAAGACCACCACATTGACAAACACAGCGACAACTACAACGACAACGACAACCACAACCACAATAAAATCCAAAACGACAACCCCAACCCCAACCACAACCCCAACCACAACCACACCCGCAACCAAAACCATAACCATTAAAGCAACCACAATCACAACCATAACGACAAACACAGCGAGAACCACAACCACAACCATAACCACAACCACATCCACAATGGCAACCACAATCACAACCATAACCACAACCACAACCACTACCATAATCATAACCACAATAACAAACACAAAGACAACAATTATCAAAACCATAAGCACAACAATAGCGATAAAGACAACCATAACCACATCAACAATCACAAAAACAACCACAAACACAACCACAATCACAACGGCAAATGCAATGAGGACGATGGCAACCACAAACACAACAACAACCACAACCACAACCACAACCCCAACCACCCCCACCACCACAACCCGAACCACAATCACAACGACAACCACAAGCATAACCACAACGACAAACACAACCACAAACATAACCACAATGACAACCACAACTACATCCATAACCACAATCACAACCATAACCACAACTACCACGGCAACGACAACGACAACCATAATCACAACAACAACCACAACCATATCCATAACCATAACCATAATAAAATCCACAACGACAACAATTACCATAACCATAAGCACAACAATAGCGATAACAACACCCATAGCCACAACAACAATCACAAAAACAACTACAACCACAACCACAATCACAACGGCAAATGCAATGAAGAGGACGATGGCAACAACAAACAAAAAAATAACCACAACCATAACAACAACCACTACCACCCCCACCCCCAACCGCAACCCCAATCACAATCACAACCACAACCACAACCACAAACATAAATACAAACATAACCAAAACCAGAACAACAATCACAACCACAACGACAACCATAACTACAACCTTAAAGACAACCACAATGACAAGCAAAACGAAAACAACAATGAAGATCACAACGAAAACAACGACCACAACCAAAGCCACAACGACAACCAAAACGAAAAGGACAACCACAAACTCAACCACAACCACAAAGACAACCACAACCATAACTACAACAATAATCACATCCACAAAGACAACCACAACCACAATAACCACCACAACTACAACCATAACTCACAACAACGACCACAATAACAACAACAACCACAACGATAACCAAAACCCCAACCACACCCACAACCACAACCACAACCACAACCACAACCATTACCATAATGACAAATACAGCGATAACAACAGCGACAAGCAAAACCATAACCACAATCACAACCGCAACCACAACCACAAACGAAAAAAATAGCGACAACCAAAACGAAGACCACAATCACAACTACAACCACAACCACAACCACAACTACATCCACAACCACCATGACAAAGACAACAAGAACGACAACGGCAACGACAACCACAACCACAAACATAACCACAACCACAACCACAACCATAACCACAACCACAACCATAACCACAACAACAACCACAACGACAACCACAACCACCACCACAAGCACAACCATAATGATAATGACAACCAAAACCATAACCAAAACTATAACCATAAAAAAAGGACAACCAAAACCACAATAACAACGACAACCATAACAAAGAGGACGACGAAAACCACAAACACAACCACAACCATAACGAAAAACACAACCACAGCGACAACCACAACCATAACGACAACCACAACCATAACCACTACCACAATGTCAACGACAACCAAAACCACAACGAAAACCACAACGACAACGACAACCATAACCACTACAACAACGAAAAACATAGTGACATCCACAACGACAAACACAACGACAACTACAATGACAACGACAACCCTAACTCCAACCGTAACCCCAACCCCAACCCCAACCACAACCACAACAACTACCACAACCACAAGCATAAACACAACCACAACCACAACCACAACCAGACCTGCAACCAAAACCCTAACCATTAAAGCAACCACAACCACAACCATAATGACAAACACAACGAGAACCACAACCACAACCACAACCACAACGACAACCAATATCAAAACCACTACCACAACCATAACCATAACCATAACCACAACAACAACCACGAAGACGACAATTACCATAACCATAAGCATAACAATATCGATAACGAGAACCATAACCACGACAACAATCACAAAAAAAAACACAACCACAACCGTAATCACAACGGCAAATGCAACGAAAGGGATGATGGCAACCACAAACACAACAACAACCACAACCACAACCACCCCCACCACTACAACCCGAACCACAATCACAATGACAACCACAAGCATAACCACAATGCCAAACACAACCACAACCATAACCACAATCATAACCACAACTACATCCATAACCACAATCACAACCATAACCACAATCACCACGACAACGACAAACACAACCACAATCACAACCACAAGCACAACCACAATCAGATTCATAACCATAACCACAACAAAAACTACAACGACAACAATTACCACAACCATAGGCACAACAATAGCGATAACGACAACTATAGCCACAACAACAATCACAAAAACAACCACAACCACAACCACAATCGCAACGGAAAATGCAACGAAGAGGACGACGGTAACAACAAACACAACAACAACCACGACCACAACCACAACAACCCCTCCACCAGAACCCGAACCGCAACGACAACCACAAGCGTAACCACAACGACAACGACAAGCGTAACCACAATGACAAACACAACCACAACCATAACCATAATCACAACCAAGACGACAACCATTATAAAAACCAAAACGAAGGCCATATCCACAACCACAACCATTACCATAGCCAAAACCACAACCACAACAACAAACATAACGATAACCATAATTACAACAACAACCACATTGATAACCATAACAACAACCACAATGAGAACAACAACCATAACGACAACCACAACCACAAAAACAACCACAACCATAGAGACAACCCCAACAACAACAACAACCACAACCAAAGCGACAACCCCAACCACAACAACAATCACAACGAAAACCATAACCACAACCACCACCACAACCCCAACTCCAACCACAACCCCAACCACAACCACAACGACAGCAACAACCACGACCACAACCAGAACCACAACCACAACCACAACTACAACCACAACCACAATCAAAACCAGAACAACAATCACAACCACAACCACAACCATAACTACAACCTCAAAGAGAACCACAATGACAACCACAACAAAAACCACAATGAAGACAAGAACGATAACCGCGACCACAACCAAAACCACAACGACAACCAAAATAAAGAGGACAACGACAACCACAAACTCACCCACAACCACAACTAAAAACACATGCACAACGACAACCACAACCATAACTACAACCACAATCACATCCACAAAGACAACCACAACCACAACGACCATCACAACACAACCTTAACCCACAACCACGACCCCAATCACAACAACAACCACAACGACAACCAAAACCACAACCACACCCACAACCACAACCACAATCACAACCACAACCACAACCATAGTGACAAATATAGCTATAACAACAGCGACAAGCACAACCATAACCACAACCAAAACCAAAACCAAATCCACAAACATAACGATAATCACAACGAAGACCACAACCACAACAACAAGAAAAACCACAACGACAACCACAACAACAACCATTACGACAACCACAACCACAACTACAACGACAACCGAAACGACAACAAAAAACCACAACGACAAAGACAGTGACTACCACAACGACAACTACAACGAAGACCACATCTACAACCACAACCATATCCACAACAATCATGACACCGACAACCATAACCACAACCACAACCACACCCACAACCACAACCACAACCACAATCACAACCACAACCACAACCATAGTGACAAATATAGCTATAACAACAGCGACAAGCACAACCATAACCACAACCATAACCAAAACCAAAACCACAAACATAACGATAATCACAACGAAGACCACAACCACAACAACAAGCAAAATCACAACGACAACCACAACAACAACCATTACGACAACCACAACTACAACGACAACCGAAACGACAACAACAAACCACAACGACAAAGACAGTGACTACCACAACGACAACTACAACGAAGACCACATCTACAACCACAACTACAATCACAATGCCAAATGCAACGAAGATGGCGACGATAACCATAAACACAACAACAACCACAACCACAACTACAACCACAACCACAACCACTTCCACCACCACAACCCGAACCACAACCACAACGACAACCACAAGCGTAACCACAACGACAAACACAACCACAACCACAACCACAATAATAACCACGCCCACAAACGTAATAACAACCACTACGAAGACCATAACCACAACAACAACCATAACAAAAACCAAAACCACAACCACTATAACAACCATAACGACAACCATAATCACAACAACCACCACATCGACAACCACAACAACCACAACGAGAACGACAACCATAACGACAACCACAAAAACGAAAACAACCACAACCACAAAAATAACCACAACTACAACAACAACCACAACCACAACCACAACAACAATCAAAGCGACAACCCCAACCACAACGACAATCACAACGAAGACCACAACAACAACCACAACCACAACCACAACCCCAACCGCAACCGCAACCCCAACCGCAACCCCAACCACAACAACAACCACAACCACAACCACAACCAGAACCACAACCACAACCACTACCACAACCACAACCACAACCACAACCACAACCATAACCACAACCACAACCACAACCACAACCACAACCACAGCCACAACCACAACCACATCCACAACCACAACCACAACCACAATAACAACCAAAATGACAACCACTACCCCAACCACAACCACACCCGCAACGAAAACCATTATTATTAAAGCAAACCACAACCACAACCACCACGACAACGACAACCAAAACGACAATCATAACGACAACAATTACCACAACCATAAGCAATACAATAGTGATAACGACAACCATAACCACAATAACAATCACAGAAAACACAACCAAAACCACAATCACAACGGCAAATGCAACAAAGAGGACGACGGTAACCACAAACTCAACAACAACCACAACCACAACCACCCCTACCACCACATCCCGAACCACAACCACAACCATAACCATAAGCATAGCCACAACGACAAACACAACCACAACCATAACCACAATCACAACCACAACCACAACCATAATAACAACCCCAACGACAGCCACAATGAAGACCATAACCATAACCACAACCATGACCAAAACCGAAACCACAACCATAACAACAACCATTATCACAACAACAACGACAACGACAACCACAACGAGAACGACAACCATAACGACAACCATAATCACAAAAACAACCACAGATACAACCACAACCACAACGACAACCACAGCCACAACCAATACCAAAGCAACAACTCCAAGCACAACGACAATCACAACGAAGACCACAACCACAACCACAACAATAACCCCAACCTCAACCGCAACCCCAATCACAACCACAACCACAACCAAAACCAGAACAACAACTACAACCATAACTACAACCTCAAAGACAACCATAACGAAAACCATAATGAAGAGCACAACAATAACCACGACCACAAACAAAACCACAATGACAACCAAATTACAACCACAGCCACAACAACAACCAAAACCATAACCACAAACACAACCAAAATGATAAGAACAACCACAATGACCACCACAAACACAACCACCAACACAACGACAATCACAACAAAGAAAACAACCACAACCAAAACCACAACCACAACCACAACCACCCCCACATCCACAACCACCCCCACAATCAAAACCGCAACCATATAGACAAACATAGCAACAACCATGGTGATAACCTCAATCACAACCAAAACGACAAACACAACGACAACCACAACGACAACCAAAACGACAACCAAAACGACAACTACAACGACAATCACAACGTCAACCACAACAAAGACCACAACAAAAACCACAACGACAACCACTACTACAACCACTAGGAAAATGACAACCACAACTACAACCACAACCAAAACCATAAGAACAACCATAACGACAACCTCTACCACAACCACAAGCACAACCATAAAGGTAACGACAACCACAACCATAACCTCAAAAAAAACCACAACCACAAAACAACCACAACCACAACCACAAAAACAACCACAACCACAACCACAATCACAATCACAACGACAAACCTAAACGAAGAGGACACGACAACCACAAACTCGACCACAACCAAAACGAAAAACACAACCACAACGACAACCAAAACCAAAACTACAACCACAATCACAACCATAATGATAACGACAACCACAATGACAAAGACAGCCACAACCACAACCACAACCACAACCACAAAAACATCCACAACCACAACTACAACCACGACCACAACCACAATCATAACGACCACCAAAACAAAGAGGAGAACGACAACCACAAACTCAACCACAACCACAACCACAATGAAAAACACAACCACAATGACAACCACAACCATAACTACAACCACAATCACATCCACAAAGACAACCACAACAACCACCAAAACAACAACCATAACCCACAACCGCGACTACAATCACAACAACAACCACAACGACAACCAAAACCATAACCACAACCACAATCTCAAACAAAACCATAACCCCACAACCCTAACCACAAACATAATGACAAATACAGCGATAAGAACAACGACAAGCACAACCATAACCACAACCACAACCACAACCAAAACCAAAAACATAACGATAATTAAAACGAATACCACAACCACAACAACAAGCATAACCACAATGGCAACCATATCAACAACCATAACCGCAACCACAACCACAACCACAACCACAACCACAACCACAACTACAACGGCAACAGTTGCGAGAACCACAACCACAACGACAAAGACAACGACAACCACAACGACAACCACAATGAAGACCACAAAGACAACCACAACCACAACCATATCCACAACCACCACGACAACCACAACCACAACCACAAACACAACCGTAACCATAACTACAACAACAACCACAATGACAACCACTACCACAACCACCAGCATAACCATAACGATAACGACAACCACAACCACACCCATAAAAACTACGATAACCACAACCACAATAACAACGACAACCACAACGAAGAGGAAAACGAAAACCACAAACACAACCACAACCACAATCATAACGCTAAACACAACCACAATGACAACCAAAACCACAACCACAACCACAAACACAAACACAACCACAACCACAACCACAACCACAATGACAACGATAACAACAACCACAACGAAAACTACAACCACAACGACAACTACAACCAAGACCACAACCACGACCACAACCACAACGACAACCATAAAGACAACCACAACAACAACGACAACCAAAACGACAACAACAACCACAACCACAACGACCACAACAACCACAACTACAACGACAACAACAACGAATAACACAGCGACAACCACATCGAAATCCACAATAACAACTTCAAAGGCAACCACAACCTCAACCACTATCTCCCCCACAACCACAACCACAACCCCAACCCCAACCAAAACCAGAACCATTACAGAAACTACAACCACAACCATAATGACAAACACAGCGAGAACCACAACCACAACAACAAACACAACGACAACCACAATGACAACGAAAACGACAACCATAATGACAACCACAACCACAACCACAACGACAACCACAACCATAACCACAACCATAACCACAATCAAAACCACAACCACAACCACAACCACCCCCACAACGAAAACCCCAACCCTAATCGCAACCACAACCACATCCACAATGACAACCACAACGACAACCAAAACCGTAACCACAACCACAACTACAACAATAACGACAACCACAACCTCAGCAACAACCACAACCACAACCTCACACACAACGATAACAACAACCACAACCACAACCACAACCAACATGACAACGACTACAACTACCACAAACACAACCACAAACATAACAGCAACAACAACCACAATGACAACCATTACCACAACCACAAGAAGAACCATAACGATAATGATAACCACAACCAAAACAAGAACAACAACCATAAAAAAACGAAAACTACAACCACAACAATAACCACAATCACAACAACAACTACAATGAAGAGCACAAAGACAACCACAAACACAACCACAACCACAACGACAACCAAAATCACAACCACAACCACAACCACCCACACAACCATAACCACAACCCCAACAACAACCACAACCAAAACGACAAACACAGTGACAACCATAGCGACAACCTCACACACAACCACAACGACAACCACAATGATAGCCTCAACGACAACCAAAAGGACAACCACAACCACAACCAAAACCACATCGACAAAGACAGCGACAAAGATAGCAACAACCATAATGAAAACCACAATGACAACCATGACGTCAACCACAACCACCATCACAACCACAACTACAACCACAACCATAACCATAACCACAACAATAACCACAAGCACAACCATAACGATA
Organism: Flaveria bidentis; assembly: GCA_018326385.1. Classification (NCBI taxonomy): domain Eukaryota; kingdom Viridiplantae; phylum Streptophyta; class Magnoliopsida; order Asterales; family Asteraceae; genus Flaveria; species Flaveria bidentis. The sequence continues at coordinate 13,724 of BJCM01211517.1, forward strand.
ACGACAACCACAACCACAACCACAATCACAACGACAACCATAACGAAGAGGACAATGACAACTACAAACACCACCACTACCGTAATCACAACCACAACCACACCCACAACCATAATCACAACCACAACAACAACCACACCAAAACCACAACCATAATGACAACGACAACCACAACCACAACGAATACCACAAACACATCCTTATCCACAACCACAACCCAAAACCACCACGATAACGACAACCACAACCACAAAAACAACCACAACAATAACCACAACCATAACCATAACCATAACCACTACAACAACCACTACAGCAACCACAACGACAACAATTACCACAACCATAAGTACAACCATAACGATAACGACAACTACAACCACAACCATAAAAACAACAACATCCACAACCACAACCACAACACAAACACAGTGACAACCATAACCACAACCACAACCACAACCACAACCACAAACATACGACAACCATAATGACAACTACAACTTCAACCGCAATCACAACCATAACGACAACGACAACCAAAAAAACAACCACAACCATAACCCTAATAACAAACACAGCGACAACCACAGTGTCAACTACAACGACAATGACAACCATAACCACAACCACAACCACAA
>BJCM01211518.1:0-42375 GCA_018326385.1 Flaveria bidentis
ATCCTCTAAGGATTCTTAAAATTTATAAGTTTTTAATCAAATTGCAATTCACAAAATCAAACAATCTCATAACACATGGCAGCTAGTGGAAACGTTATCTTTTTACTAATGGGTTGACCATGCAGAAATACCAGTTATGAATCCGGGCTTCATCCAACATAAGTGGATTCATCCACCTAGATTCCTAAAATGAGTTAAACACGGTTTGGGCTTCGCCTGAAACTCAGGATCCCTCCACCCAAATCGTTAATTGTCTGCCCACGAAGGGGACTTAAGTGCAAGAAAAGTAAAACTGTTCAAAAGTGCCCGAAGGTTATAACCAACCAGTTACATGCAAGACAAAAAAATGGGCTCAGGCCTTGTCAACATTACCTTCATCGCCCATGGGAACCTCCTTCTCCTTGCCGGCTTCATGACCTCCCTCCTTGGCATCCTTGCCCTTGCTTGGCTCACCCTTTGACACTCCAACTGCTTCAGCCGCATCCTCCAACTCTCCGAACATATTGATGACCGTTTTCTCCTACTTGTTTGTGTCCTAAATCCACACGTCATAGCCAGCCTCTTGAGCCTCCTTCGCCATCCTTAGTCAGGCCAAAAAGATGGACATAACTGCATCCTTCTTGATACCAAGGATGACACCATCCTTTTCGGCTCTCAAGCCCTCCAGAGCATCCATAGCCTTGCCAGCATCCTTCCTAGCATTCTTTTGCTCAGCCCTGTTAGCATCCTTCCTAGCATCAGACATCTTCCTGTAGTCAGCAAAGGACTGCTTAAGCTCGGAGAACTCTTTGACTAGGTCATCTTGGCACTGTTGGAAGTGCTCAATGCCCTACAAAACCAAAAATTGAAAATTTACATAAGGATACAATCTCTAGAGGAAAGCAGTTTTCATTTATGGATATAGCATCCTTAGAAGGATAAAGGATCTTTGCGCCTAAGCCCTAAAACCCTTAAAAAGCCATCATACTTGGATGGGGAGTTTTGAGGTCTCGGAAGTCTCCAAATTAGTGAAGATAGAGCTCTCGGTTGACTTCCTTTTCTGGCTAGGCTCTTGACACGCTGAGTAGGAGCAACAAGTTTGGGAACAACAGGAGTGGCGGCTTCTTTCTTTACGGGCTTGTCCAGAGGCATACTATCAATTTCTTCGAGCAAAGAGCGAGAGGTTGGACGACGAACTGCGCACATAACAAACAGGGAAGCTATTTAAAATGATTTCTTACATTTATTCTGAATAAATAAGTTTCCTTACTTGACATGTTTGACCGGGAGCTTTGGCTTTCACTGACTGTTGACTTTGTGGTTCTTGGCTTGAAGGTCCTTGACAGCTTGTTTACAGTAAGTAGATAACCAATCCTGGAACCACTATCGGACAAAGGAGGAGCAAGCTTTTCGAAGATCAGAGCTACAAAAAAACAAACAAGATGTTAATGGTCAAATAAGTCACTCAAAAGGAAAACAAACCCACTTATCAGAAATCATATCAAAGCGAAGTTTGGGGTCGAAAGGGTGAAAACGATAGAATCGGGGAAAACCCCTTTGATCGGAGAGCTTTAAGATCACGATCACTGATGGAGGGGGTTTCAAGCTCGGGATCCTTTAGAAGGTTTTGGCGAACGAAAGAAGGGTTGGTCTTGCTGGAGCTGGAAGAGGGAGACGGTTTCGATCTCTTTGCCATTCTTATGGCTAGGGTTTTTGCAAAAAAAAACATAGAAGAAAGAGAGAGAGAAGATGAGAACAATACCTGTGAAGTCGAGGTATTAAATCAAGACCATCGCTTGAGTAGATATAGCGAATGATGGGGGAGATTTGCTTTGTACCTTGAGACCCGGTCCGCGTCAAATCCGAAGTAAAAGTGTCGTTTGAGATTTAAAAATAGAAAAAATTTCTTTGAATCCCGCCACTTTGCATTCCAGAAGATATTTTTGGGGACAATTGTTGGGGAAGGAATTTTCAAACGATATCGTATCCTCAAGGATATAGTATCTTCAAGGATGTTGTATCCTGACAATCAAGGATACAGGATCCTCGAAAAGCAGCGACGTATAACCTGCGTTCGATTGAATTGACTTGGTCTAATATAATTTGAACATGGGGGAAGCGAGATAACTAAATATTTTTTGGTTTGTGGAAGAGAAACATTATAAGCCGCATGAACCAAGTCCACCAATGATCACATTGACCAAAACGTCCACGCCCAAGTTTATACAAAGTTAATTGTAACTACCTAGCTATAAATATTGAGTACCATCGGTGAACATAGGACCCATCACTTAGCTCACACACTTGACATCCGATTACTACTTTACACTCACACAACACACATTATATTTACCACTGTAACACTTAGCTCTCACAGATTCAACCCTCCAAAAATCATTGTATTTAATTTTTCAAATGAACAATAAATTAGTTGGTGATAACATTCACCAACCGGGGTTTTTTATGCCGGCGGTGCTAACGCTCCAAGGGCTTTTTCCCTGGTAACTAAATCTGGTGTTCAAACATTTTCTAGTTGTTCATTACTTTTTTGTTCATTTGTTCAACTACTCACGATCAATGATACACCACCTCACGTATTAATTCAGGATACAAGACTCTTAGCAGATTTTATCCCGAAAGACATACATACATACATACATACATACATACATACATACGTACATACATACGTACATACATACATACGTACATACATACATACATACATACCTAAGTACCTACGTACATACATACATACATACATACATACATACATACATACATACATACATACATACATACATACATACATACATACATACATACATACATACATACATAAATACACAAAGGAATTAATTTCTGCCTAATTTCGCTGCTAATATCACTGCAATATCAGCAGTTTCGCTGCTAGTTTCGTCAGTAGTTTTGCTGCTACCTTCACTGGCAGTTTCGCTGGCAGTTTTGCTGGCATCTTCGCTACCACTTTCACTCCCAGTTTCGCCCAACTTTTGTTGGATAACTATGTCTGTGAAACTACCTGCGAAACTATAGTTTCGCAGGAAGTCTTCATAGTTTCGCTGGACGACTACATAATTTCGCTAGATGAACCTTTAATTTCGCAGAACAGGCTGAAAATTACGAACCCCATTTTGACCCAAAAATTCAATCTTTTACACCCAAAACCTTGGTTTATCACCCAATAAGCTATATCTAAGCTTTTTACATGCTTTCTTACACAAAAACTTGAGTTTTGGGTGATTCTTTACCACTTTCAAAAACCCCAAGCCCTAGAATCCGGGTTTACATCAAAAGGAACGATTAAATGATGCTTCTTACCTGAATTTTGGTGTTTTCTTGTTGTTTGGATGCCCACTAACACTGATCTTCAAACCCATGATCAACCGAGCCTTGAATATTCAATTCTCTCCACTTTTCTCTCTCTACACTCTCTCTCTAGAAATTTGGGTGTTAAGTTGCAAATAAAAGTTGCTCAAGCTGATTCGTTTATATATACCAGGCGTTCTCGGAACCTTTAACTCACCAAACACATATCCCGCGAGGTCTACTCGGTCCATACTTCATTACCCGCTTATTTTCTTCAAATAGTCCCGACTAAGACTATTATTAATAATTGGCTCGTTTCAACTTTATTCCGGATGTTACAAAAACCTTTTGATTAGGAACCTTTTGCTAATTCTTGGGCTATTGTTCATACTGTCATTTTTTGATTTGTGGATTATAAGGTAAGAAACGGTCAAAAACCAATCAAACACCATGCGCCTACGCATTGATCCAGGGATTCTGTTCCATCCGCATTGGTTCAATACTTAAACATCATGAGCATCACCTTCAATTATCATCACTATCAACACTTGTGAAATTCTTCAAAAAAGAACAATAAACCTAACATCACCTTAATTGACATGCATGATACTTTTAAGGTCTAAGAAATCACAAATTTCATCAAATCCACAAAAGAAGCCTTCATCACCCTACAATTACCCCAAATCAATCAAAATTTTCTACAAGCTCAAACCAAGACCTCCTAAATCTCAACTAATATTCTCACAAGCCATATCCGACTCTTTGTAAATCAAAATCACAACAAATGGTATGAAAAGACTAAACTCAATATGTAACCTTCAAATTATCTCCATGGCTCTGATACATAAAATGGTCCGAATTCACTCAGTTCACTAAAACTAGATAGATTATCAATTCACACATATAGAACTAATGTGAATCGATGCTCATCATGATCAAAGAGTGATTAACAATTAATATGAGTAGAAAAGAAACGAACAAACATACATTAATATATGGTTTTGTTCCATTCATTAGAATATAAAGTTCTCACAAATCCCAAATATCTTGCATTCTCTAACTTTTCACAACATAATGTTTTTCGCACGTTAAGATTTTGCATATCAACATCTCTCTTCAAAGTTTCGCATAACTCCACAAGAACCCAAAAAGTTCTACCAAACTTCAAAGTTTTCGCATGATGAGATTATGTTACTTGTTGTGTTACCCTTAAGTGCTAAATCCATTGTTAGTAGTATCTTATGTTACTATTGGCCATACTAGTTTCAACATGGGCATGAATTTCAAGTTTAGGGACAATAATTATGTCTTCTTACATGTGTGCATTTGAAATTTCTTATCACTATAAATATCTGGTTCTATTGTTAAGTATCTAAATTAACCCAAACTAACCAATGCATACCCCTAGATTACTTTCACTATCTTCAATTGTTGACTAGTATTTGTTTTATTGGTGCGGATCATGATACTATAGTATTTGTTTCATTGGTGCATCATGATGTAAAACTTGATGCCCAGGATCAATATAGATTAGGATCTGAATTTTGGATGAACATTGTATGGGATCTGCACATGAATTTGTAGAGAACCCTGGTGGGAAAACAGGAACAATCGGGACACACAAAACACACTGTTATTCCACACGTAATACCAACATACAGATGGGTGTTTATACCCTTAAAGTTGACGGTTACAAGCAACATAACTAGCATAACTAACTAACGATTGATACAATTAATCAGTAGTTTGACTTTTTAATTTGACTTTTCTAGTTTCTTGATTATTAACATTTCAACAATTCTTATTAAATGTACAAACCATACACCCACATACAAGATTTGGCAGCCTCCGGTTATTGTAAAAAGGAGAAACTGAGCGAATGTCAACAGGTGTTAGTGTAGCAGATCGAATCAAGCAAAACCAAATAAACTTTTTGAAATTTATGATGTTTCATTATGTTGAAGGCTAGCTACTTGTTGCTACATTCTTGACTGTGTTAGCCAAGACATTTACTTTGAACAATCAGGTTTAAGGTAAACCTAATGATCACTCTAAGGTTTTAGTAATATTATCTTTTATTTAACAAGCTAAATTCTTAATGGACATTGGATATGTGATCTAGGATGGTTCGTGTATCAAGTGTTTGTTGAAAACTCTTTTTAAATTTAATGTTGAAACTTTACATGCCGCAACGACATTTACCCATAGTAAAATCTTTATGTTTTTGATTTTCAACGTTGTCCAAACACCACAGAACCTTTTCGTTGACCAACGCTGATCTTAGTTCCACTGAGGATCAATCACGTAACGTTTTGATCCGTTTAACGTTTAACCCTAAACTGACTTCTGTAAGGTACTCTTAGCTTATTAGGACTTGTTGGCATTATGAGAAAGTCGTACACAACATGTATTACACGATATTGCACATATGAACAAAATCATGCGAAAAGCTTTTTAAGTTATTTGGGCATGGCACACATCACTTTCATTTTTAGAAATACAAATGTAAACATATGTTAAGTTGCGTCCACTTTGAATAAATATATCCTTACCTTTTTCTTTTTGAAATGTAGTTCTAGGCTAAATCCACCTTGTAAATCATGAATTGATTATGTAATAATCCAATACTGAAACCATCTTTTCACTACAGCCATGATCACTCATCAAGACTTAGTCCATGATAAGGAAATCTAAATTGCATTATATGTTCATTTGGTTTGACAAAAACATTCTTTAGGATAACTAACATGAATACCAAAACATTATTTTAAATTAACGTGTCATTTGCACCATCAGGAAGCATTTACATCACCATTTTTACATGATATAGCATAGTTGTGAGTTGCAATCTGGTAATCCATTTCACATATCATGTTGTTTTATGACTAGATGGATGGCAACCTTACAGTGTCCCTATTAGGATAGATCATAAAAGCACAACCCCCATGTAGGATAGAAGCGTTGTTGCAGGATGATAGCTTAGCATATCACTAGTGGGGTTGTGGGAAGACCAGCCCCACCTACGGGATGCGATACGTGTGGCATGTGTGATAACCATACACGTTGGCATAAGTATCATCCGGAGGACTGACCACTTTATTTTATGCGTCATTATAAGCTAAATGTTGAACCATAAGAAAGTTACAATGATAATAACTAGTTTTAGGAACATAAGAATGCTAGTAAATTTCCTTTTGGGATAACGAAATCAAATCCAACAATTTGATCGAGGGGATCGTAACTTCGATTAACTACAATGTTGAGAATAGTTTTTGTTGAACGAAAATATCTAAAATCAAAAAGAAAATTGAAATGACAACATTTAAGCATTGAACATATAGAGCAACTTAACTCATCGAATGAACCTCCATATTCGTGAAACATTATTCAGATTGCCCGCGACTTTATGATGTCGAAGCTCATCTCACTAGGGTCTGTGGCTTGCAACTCGACTTGGATTCCATCTAGTTCTCTCTTGAATCGGTCCTTCGAGCTTGCATACACCATCTTCATTCGAACTTTAGAAGTATCTGGTGACCTATTATATTTCGAAGAGTCATTCATATCTAGATTATGATCTTTAATTTAATCAAGATGCAATAAAACACATAGTACATATAAATGCATGGCATATTCAAAAGGCACCATTAACACGATTACAATCGGAGTACATATATATCATTACCAGGCAATGAAGAAAATTTTGCTTTTCTGACAATTTTCATCTGTGGTGAAGTCGAAATCGAAGACAGCGTAGCGACATTCATCACTAGGAAGAGAGTTTGTGAAATCCTCATAGGTCTCATCAGGCCCACCAATCTTATCAAGGGTCACTTGTTGATCTTCGATTTTGTAGGTAATAAACCGATAGTTCCTTTTTGATTTTAACTCTAGAAACTTCAGCTTGCATTCATCATTCACAGCCATTCCAGAAGCCGCATTTGCCTAGCACAACAACAGAAAAATAAGCCAAAGTAAAATTCTGGCAGTTCTTTTGATTATCAATAGGTGCTTCATGGTAATTATTGAGAACGGTGATGACGCAAAACACATGGAAGCCAAATTTGTTTTACTAAACAACAAAATTATGCCATAAAACTGAAATGAATAGGAAATCCATCACATAATTATTGTCGAGGACAAAAACCATGTCTTGATGTTTTAGAAATGATGGATGACGCATAAAGAAAAACTATACAAATTCATGATAAAAAAACATAGATATCATTATAGGAGCCATATATCCATAATGTTGACGAAAGAAAAATCAATCAATAATTGTTAGGTGCTGATTTAGCTAACCACTAATCATTGAAGAATGTAGAGGGATGTCAATTGTTATTTTAGATATGATGAACAATGAATGAACAAACTCTTTATTTAACAATATATTATAAAATTTTTGGATCAAATATCAACAAAGAAGAAGAAAAACATGAAAGGATGAAACTATTGAGATTTAGAAAGGGATGCATACCATGATTGATTGTTTTAATTGGATGATTGTGTTGTTGTAGAAAGAAGGAAGATTGGAGGGATAGATCCTTGAAATCTAGGAAAACAAATTAAACGAATATTTTTGTTGAGGGGAAACAAGAGATTATATGGGGGAGAAATTGTCTTTCAACCTCTTGTTTATCACCTTTTAAATTTTATTAATTTTCATTTTTTCTTTATTTGTCTCTTGGTGAATAATATTTATTTTCATCACTTTTTATCTGCTACCTCTTAAATTTTTTGTAATGTTACACTTTTTCTTGTTTGTATGTTACTCATGATATCTTAAACTTAGATAATGTTATATTACTTAATACGTATATGAAAATGTTGAACGAATTTAATTTATATTATTGAAACATGAACATTTGATTTTTTTCCAAAACTTTTATAAATCAGAAATGAAACTAGAAGTAATGCTACTTGAATCGTTCTATATATCATTAGCTAGTTTATAACTTTAGCTAGTCTGCAGCTCCTTGTGCCACGCGAGATGGATTATAACTAAAAAAAAGTTTAGAATATCATTACATTACTTCACAGGTAAATACCACAAATAAATATTTAATATTTATAATTCATAAATCCCTAAAGACTTCTTCTAAACAACATTTAAGGTTTTATTTTGTAATTTCACCATCTTTTTCATAAATTTAACTCCGTCTTCACTTTTAACTCCAAACAAAGTAATGTACAACTAACCATGTATAAAAACTAGATGTTTTAAAAACAAACAAACCATTGATAATGTCTATCATTGAACTTTATTTATTGTTATGGTAAAACATACGAAGAGTTAATTAATATGTCTTATTTGAGATTTATTGAAATTCTTTTGTCTTTAAATGTTTGATACCTTCGAGGGACGAAATCTGAGTTTCGATATTACTTTTGGATATTAATTATAATTCTAAAACATGATTCCCAATGATTTGATTTATAGTCGAGTTTCATTGTATAATCCATTTTTGATCGATATTAAATAATAACATAAGTAGAAATAACCTTTAATATGAATTTCTAATTTCGTGGACCAAAATGATTACATCTATTTAGAACATCGAGTAACTTTAATTAAAACTAGCATGAAGATGCTCCGATAGATAATTAGTATCTGAATTATGTACACCTTTCATCACCTAGAAACATCAATAGCAACTGACTATTAACCTTTTACACAACTTTATTGTTAAATGTTATTAGAATTTTTGAAATTATGAAAGACAGAAGGATATATAAAATCAATAAGATTATAAACAAGATCATGTGACACAGTAATTAGAAGATCATCCGGTGTATTCATAATGGACTCATACTTATTGTATCCCCTTCTCCTATATCCAACAGTCATTATGCAAGCATCTTTATTTCCTCTATTTCAAAAAGCACTTCGTACAGTTAACCTGTCCAAGTACTTTTTAATGACCCTAAAGATATAAAGAGCTTAATGAAGCAATAACAATATATTGTCTACTTTTGTATGGAACAACAATGAGAATTTGGCTAAAATCTCCTCCAAAACCAACTACTTTGCCACCAAATGGTAATTTGGAACTTCCATGACCTTCACAAGTTAGTATGCCTTTTAAAGTCCTATCTAAAGCTTCAAATCCGTACTTATGAACCATTTGTGCTTCATCCCAGATAATCAAACTTGATTTCTTTAACACATGGGCAATAACACTTTTCAGCTTTATATGACAAAATGAATCTTCCATAAGAATTAAAGGGATTAGAAATCCAGAGTTTGTTGACCTTATATATGTTGTAAGGTTTATAAAAATGTTGATGCACCCAAAACAATCAAAGTGCTTCCTGCATGCATGCACTTTGTATATAGTAGATTGTATTGACCATCCCTTAAACAGCCCTGCAATTGGTGTTAGAGCATTCCAGGCTTTTGATTATAAGATCTCACCATATTAGATCCCTCCGTTTCATAAAAAAACACTTAACATCTCCAATGGGAGCTCTCACAAAGTCTGATATAGAAATCGAAACCAAGACAAAGTCCCCACTGATCACTCCTAAAGATTTTGATACTTGGTGCCATAGAATGGAAGGCTTCATCAAGTCTCATCATTCCAGGATGTGGGATTCTATTGTCTCTAGACCTCACATACCAAGCACCTCTTCAACTGCTGCTGGAGGTGGTATGATACCAAAGGAGGTAGCGGACTATTCTCAAGAAGACAAGAAGAACATTGATATAGATCAGAAAGCCATGACTACCCTCCAAACTTCTATTCCAAACTCCATATATAAAGGTTTCAAGAAGTGCAATAAGAAACTATGGAGTGCATCAAAGCTAATGTATGAGGGGTCCATTAAAGCAAAAAAGAACAAGAAGGACCTCTTGCCCCAACAGTTTGAGAATTTCACCTACAAGACTGGTGAAACCATAACTCAACAATGCTTCATGTATGTTGAGATTGTGGATACTCTAATGGATGTTGGAGTAAATCTTGAGAATAGAGAGATTATAAGAAAGTTCATGTCCTCTCTTCCTAGACAATGGATACTTTTTGTGTTCTTATCAAGAGAATTGAGAAACTTAAGACTCTTACTCTTACAGATTAGTGGCTACTAGATAGAGATGAACACACAATATCCATCTGGTAACTCTAGCAATTAGTAGAGTTCAACCCTTCATGTGGTTGAAAGGGATTAGAGAGAACCATAACACTCTCTTATCTGCTACCCTTAAAACTCACAAAATGGTTGTTTCATCATCTTCTCGGAGACACCAAGAGAAATCTATACTTAAGGAAGCCTGTTCAAAGAGATAAGCTCTTTACAAGCCTTTTTGTCTGCTAATGAAAGCATAGGCAATTTTATCTTTACCTTTGAGGACTTTGATTGTATCCATCCAAATGATCTGGAGTATATGAAAATAGTTCAGCAAATGGCTCTACTCACTCACAGAGCCCAGAAGCTCTTCAAGAGGACAGTGATAATTTTTTTAGCAATGCAATCAGTGGAAAGTTTGAGCTACAAAAAAATAAAGTAAAGTGTTAATATTGTAACCAAATAGGACACTTTGATAAAGAGTGCAAGGCAATAAGAATAGATAGTGGCCAAGCACTAACCAGATAGAGACACACATAATGAGAAGCCAAAGTAACAAGCTGTAGTTGCTATTTAAGAAGGAGGCTTTGATTGGATCTTTCAGGTTAAGGATGCATCTCCAAAACAAGCACTAATGGCAGATCATGAGAAGCCAAGGTATTGGAACATTTTTATACACCTAAATGTATTGCTAAAGTTAATCGATATAGAGCCTATAACTTAGATAGCAGATCTAATCTTGATTCTTTAAACATCTTAAAATCTGATTTTAAAAGAGTTAAAAATGATTATAAACTTAAAATAGAAGATTTAGAGAAAACCATTTCCACTCTTAAACATGAACATACCAACTACAAGACTCAAATTAAAGATCTTATCACTAAGTTAACTGAATGCCAGGCTGAGATTATGATCAACAAAGCCATGATAGAGAAACGTATTCTTGAAGAAGAGACCTTCAAGAACATAATATCCTCATCCTCTCATGCAAAAGTTTGTTGTTAGAATAAGTAGGGACTAGGATCCACTGAGATAGCTCCTCCACACACTCTATTATTTGTAAGATCTCCAAGGTGTGGAACATGTGAAGATGAGCTTTCCTTTATAGACCCCATGAATGAAGAAGATGATAAGGAGATAGTGAAGGATGACTCTAAGAAGAGTGAAGAAGAGTATCCTAAGAAGGATCAATATTCTCCTAAGGAGAGAAAAAAAAGTTGGGATGACCAAGTCTAAGAGGAAGAACTTGATCAAAAAAGCCAAAAGGAAGTCAAAGAAGGCTCAAGAGATCAAGGCTACTTTCAACTCTAAGCGGAAACATGTGTTTATTTCGACAGGGTTTGAAATGGTAAAGGCTAAAGATTCAACTATGAACTCTAGTACCAAGAGTTCTAGTTCTTGTCTAAATCATCCCAACACCAAGAAGAAGGCTGATCAGTTGGGTATCACTGCTACACAACCTGAACCATCCAAATCCAAAGGCAGGCCTCACCTTAAGAAGCTTGCTACATCATCTTTGAAGATGAAGATAGAGATGGAAAGTGATCAAGTTCAGCCTTCCTACCCAAAAAATATTTTTAGAAGAAAACATATGGATTGCATCATGTGTGGTAGTACGTCTCATCTTGCTAAGGATTGCCTTTACAATTCTAAAAGTACTATCCATATGATCAAGAAGAAAACTTCTGAGAAGATCAACAAGAAGCCAGCTTTGGAAGGAAAATCTTTTCTTTTTGGAAGCTCCAAAGTGAAGAAGAGGACAAGTGAAAACTCGCCTTCAGAAGAAAAGTTGGTCAGAGAAGAAAGGAATTCTTCCGTAGTACTGAAGCCTGCTGCAGTGATAGCAAGATCTTCTGAAAGTCCAGTCTCCAAAACTTTTAAAGTTATCAGAACTTCTAAAGTATTGAATGTTAAGTCTAAGCTTCCAAAAATGGTGTGGAAGACAAAAGAAGACCCTGTGACTGGAAGTTCTTCATCAACAATAGCTGATGATCCTTAAAGCTGAAACATAGGAATAATTAGTGTTGCATTGTCTTCAACTCATACTGACAAGCCCAAGATTAGCAGGGCTTGGGTTTCCAAATGTAACTAACAATCTCTTTTTGTGCAGGAATAACTAAAGACCAAAAGAAATGTATGGATCATTGATAGTGGCTGTTCTAGGAACATGACAAGCAATGGCTCTTTGCTTCAAAATTCTAAGAAAATTAATGGAGGGCTAGTTGCTTTTGAAGGAGATGCTGGAGGTTACTTTACTGGAAGGGGTAGGGTCACAAATAGTAAGTTCAGTATTGAAAAAATAAACTTTGTTAAGGAGCTTGGGTACAATTTACTGAGTGTATCCTAATTTTGTGATTAGAGACACAACATGCTCTTCACTAAGCATGAGTAGTTGTTCTCAGGAGCATGACTGGCTTAGAGCCCCCAGGAAAGGGAACATATACAAGATAGACTTGCATGAAACATCTCCTTTATGAGAACTTTCTTGCTTTCTATCTAAAGCCAATAATGTTGAATCTTTCCTCTGGCATAAAAGAATGTGTCATGTAAACTTTAAGAACAAAAAATGATATGGTAACTGGAATGCCAAAAAAGAGTTTACAAGTGATGACCATTATGTTGCATGCTTGAAAGGGAACAAACATAAGATATCTCACAAGCCAAAAAAAAGGAACTCCATTACTACTCCCTTACACTTGTTACACATAGATCTTTTTGGCCCTATTAATGTAATAAGTCTAGGAAGGACTTCATTGTTTAGTGATCACATATGACTTCACAAGATTCACTTAGGTCTTTTTCCTTAGAACTAAGGATGAGATTACTGAGATCTTGAAGAATTTCATTCTAAAAATTGAGAATTAATATGATCACAAGGTCAAGAGCATAAGACGTGACCAAGAAATTATATTTAAGAACCAAATCGTTGATATATTTTGTGATGAAAAGGGTATTATAAGACAATATAATGCTCCCATTCCTCACCAAAATGGTGTTGCTAAGAGGAGAAATATGACACTAATTAAAGCTAAAAGAACTATGTCATTTGACTCTAAACTGCCCATCACCTTCTGAGTAGAGGTAGTGAACATTGCTTGCTCTATGCAAAACAGAGTTTTAGTAGTTAAGACTCATGGTAAGACTCCTTATGAACTTTGGCACAAAAAACCTTTTATTGGTTTTCTCAGGTCATTTGGATGTTCTTGCACCATCATGAATACCAAAGATCACGTAGCCAAATTTGTTGAGAAATTTGATGATGGAAACTTTATTGGATACCTTTCCTAAGCTAAGGATTATAAAGTATACAATCTCAGAACTAGAGTAGTTGTGGAGTCAGCCAATGTGACCTTTAATGAACACACTCCTAGTGTGAAAGGTTCTAGTCCTGATTGGTTTTTTGATCTTGATTTCATTACCAACTATTTTAACAAGACTTTGAGAATATTTAAGGATCCATAGATATCTTATCAACAGGAGATCGTGATCCAAGATTTCTAAAAAGACCTTTAAATCACAATACTTCAACTCCTATGGTATCTAACCCTACAGATGGAGTTCCTATCAACACAACCATGACAAATCTAGCTGATACATTTGAGGTGCCTACAAATTCCAGCTCAGAGGCACAAAACTCAAATGAAAGAGCTTCAAATGCCGAAGGAAGGGGTAGTTGTGATAATGATCAATAGTGTTTTGATTTTGAGAATCACTCCTTGGAAGACATCATCAATGACGTCACACACTCATTGGATCAAGCCTCTTTTTATAAGTGTGTTGATGTGGTGGGTGATACTTCATTACCTTATCTGAATTTATCTAATTTTGATCTCTCCAATCAACTTGTTGTGATCTCTCAACTAAGGATCCACAAGTCACACCCCACCATAAACATCATTGGAGATGTTGACAAGGATGTAAGAACAAGATGACAAACCTATGACAAAAATGTTTGTCTCTACTCTAGTTTCCTATCCCAGATAGAGCCAAAGAAAGTTAATGAGGCTTTAAAGGATGGAAGTTAGGTTAAAGCTATGGAAGAGAAGTTGCTTCAATTCAAAAGATAAAAGGTTTGGAACCTATATTCTCTTCCTCTAGGGAATACTACCATAGGAACCAAGTGGGTTTTTAGAAATAATAAGGATGATGGAGGACTTGTCATCAACAACAAGGAAGAATAGTTGTTCAAGAATACATACAAGACGAAGGAATTGACTACATAGATGTTTTTGCTCTTGTGGCAAGACTTGAAGATGTTAGAATATTCCTAGATTTTGTTGCATCCAAGTATTTCTAGTTCTACAAACTTGATGTTAAGTGTGCTTTCTTATATGGGGTGATTGATGAAGAGGTGTATGTCAAAAAGCGACCTAGCTTTTCAGACCCAAATAATCCTGATTATGTCTGCAAGCTTGATAAAGCTCTTTATGGGCCGCACCAAGCTCCAAGGAAGTGGTATGAGACTCTATTTTAGTAACTCTGTTAGAATGGCTACAAGAGGGGTACTATAGATGGAACTCTTTTCCTCAAAGGAACAGGGAATGAATAATGCTGGTTCAAGTGTATGTAGATAACATGCTCTTTGGGTCAACTAATCCAAAGCTCTACAAAGAATTGAGAAGCTGATGAAAAATAGATTTGAAATAAGTGCCATGGGGGAACTCAATTTCTTTTTAGGAATTTAAGTGAAGCAAGTTGATAGTGGCATCTTTTTAAGTCAGTCAAAGTATGTACAAGACATACTCACAAGATTTAACATAACTGAGTGTAAGGTTGCAATGACAACCATAGCCAGAAACCATTCCCTTGTACCTGATATTGAGGGGGAGTGTATGGATAAACCTCTTTGTAGGGATATGATTGGGTCTCTAATGTATCTCATAGCTAGAAGGCATGATATCATGTTTTCCGCATGTCTTTGTGCAAGATATCAAGACAAATCCAAGATGTCACATATGGTTGTTGTCAAAAGGATTCTAAGATATCTTAAAGGTGCCCCAACACTAGGCCTTTGTATCCAAAGAATTCTAATTTCAATCAGTATGGATATACAGGTAGTGACTATGGTGGCTACAATATAACTACAAAGTCTACATTAGGGAGTTGTCAATTCCTTGGTGGAAGGATAGTCTCATTACAATGCAAGAAACAATCTTGTGTGTCTGTATCAACTACTGAAGCTGATACATTGTTGCTGCTAGCTGCTGTGCTGAAGTGCTCTGGATTCAGAAGCAGATGCTGGAATATGGATTCAACTTCAAAGAGTCTTCGATCCACATAGACAAAAATAGTGTTATCTCTATTACAGAGAACCATGTGCAAAATAAGCCAAGTAGCCGCCCGTGCCATCCTCAACAATCAGTTACCTGCCAACTGGAAACACATAAAAGTCAGTCTTGCTGAGTGAGTTCAAGTTTTGAAATAAAATACACTTTACTTTTGTTCAAAACGTTCTTTACTTTCATACGTGATCAAGCATCATACGTACAAATAGATAATGTCATTATTATCTTCCTTTACCATTCATTAACTATCATTCAATGTACGTTATTATTTTGTTTGTTAACTTCCATACCGTACATTTTTCATTAACCATCATTCATTCATTCTTTCTTTCTTTCCAGATTAGTGTCGTCAGCTATACCCCAAATGTTTGAAGCGAGTACTAGGCCGAAGATCATAAATGACTTCCATAACGCACATAGCCTGGCACTAGCACCAGGGCAAGCGACAAAGATCCCACCTATATCCTACACCCCAAACATAAGCACGAAGCGTGTACTAGGCCAAAGATCATAAATGACTTCCATAACGAACGTAGCCTGACACCAGCATTGGGGCAAGCGTCCAATATCATCAACATAAACTATACATTTGACCAGTCACAAAGACTAGACCCTGTGTATCCTTACGGATTAGCTAAACCACACACAATTAAGCTAACAACATTTTAGAGTCATGCACCTCCTTACATTTGCTTGCAAGACTTTCCATTTCATCATTTATTAATGCATGCATTCATTCATACTTTACGTTTCTTTTTTAATTAACTTCCGCTTTACATTACATAATACTTTTTCATTTACATTCATAACCATACCATGTATAGCCACGGAAAATATACGTACATAATAAGGAACGTAACATCACATAGCCATACATAACATTACATACATCACCCATCACATCAGACATCATAAAGTCAACTTACATCACCCCTAGGAACATCCCAAGTCAAAGCCTACACTTTACTTTCCCCAAAATTTCAGAAAATATTCTAAGTATTACGTCCATGGGCACTATGCGGGCGCATGGCCTTTTAGGCGGATGGGAAACGCTTAGGCGCATGGAAAACTTCCAGGCGCATGGGAACTATTTGGGCGCATGGCCCAACACTTAATCATTCTAGTCAAATTTTAGGTGTATGGGCACTATGCAGGCGCATGAGTGCCTAGGCGCATGGGATTACTGGGCGTTTGGAACACTTAGCCAAATTTAGCCTTTTCCAGGCGCATGACCACTATTTGGGCGGATGAACTATTGGGCACATGGGACACTTAGATAGTTTCTAACCGTTGGGCGCATGGGCAACCAACACTCACAATATCATTCTAATTTAGTCCCAATCATCATACTAACATGTTCTATGCTTAGTTCTAATATTCTAAGCACTATAACACGTACATGACATCATCATAACACCAAAAATCATAGCCTACCCATAATCATACACACATAACATACGGGTACACACCCATAATTAATAAAAATGTTTAAACATGCATTTCCAGCCCTAAAATCATATAAAATCAATAAAAAGGGGGCTTTAGAACTCACCTTTGACAACCTTCGAGTATGACTTCTTCAAACTCGTTTGCAAATGAGTTCAACACCTAGAAATCCACCAAAACACATAACCGAACACACATAAACAAACAACCGAGGCATAGGCTGGTCAAGAACATCACAAAACCAAGAATTCTTACCTAAATTCAGCCTTCTTCTTGTTCTTCTTCAAATATCCAAGAGCTTCTTTGCTTTCTCTCTCTAGAAATCCAAAAGAAAAGGGTGATGTGCAAGAAGTGGGCGGGCATGCCCACTTTTACACCAAATTTTGAAACTTTTGTCCTTTTAGACACTTTTGACCCTTTAACTTGGGTTAAATTATGTTTCTTTCTTTTTCTGCACTTTTATTCTTTCTTTCTCATCTTTAAAAAAATATATGGGTGTTACAAGTCCACCCCCCTTACATAGGTTTCATCCCAAAACCTATTATTCCTCAAACAAATGTGGGTAATGCTGCCTTATCTCTCCTTCAGTCTCCTACGTAGATTCAGATCTTTTTTGTGTTCCACTATACACGCACAAGGGGAACTACTTTATTCCTTAAGCTCTTCCCCTTACGATCAATGCTCGCCACTTATTCTCCATATAATTGAGCCGTTCATCAACTTCGATATCTTCTAGTGGTACATACATATCCTCGTCAGCTAAACACTTTCTTAGATGAGATACATGGAATGTCTAGTGAATTCCACTTAACTCATTGGATAACTCCAACCTAGAGGCCACCTTTCCTACTCGAACAATGATTCAGAAAGGTCCTATATGCCTTGGAATCAACTTGCCCCGCTTCTTAAATCGAATGATACCTTTCCAAGGTGAGACTTTGATCATAACTCTATCACCCACATGGAACTCAATCGGTCTAGGGCTCTTATCGACATACGACTTCTGCCTATCTTTAGTTGCCTTCATGAAGGCTTTGATCTTTTCAAGCTTCTCAATCATCGCCTCAATCACTTCAATACTTCCTAACTTTTTCTGACCAATATCACCCCAACAAATAGGTGTTCTACATCTCCTATCGTATAGCATCTCATAAGGGGGCATACCAATATTGGCATGATAACTATTGTTGTATGATAACTCAGCTAACGGTAAGTGGTCATCCCAACTTCCTCCAAAGTCAATGACGCATGCTCGAAGCATATCTTCTAGCATCTGAATTGTCCTTTCCGACTGACCATCTGTCTGTGGATGATAAGCCATGCTAATGTGTAACATCGTCCCCATCACATCATGAAACTTCTTCGTAAACTTATATGTAAACCGAGTGTCATGATCAGAAACAATAGACACCGGCACACCATGACGAGTTACAATCTCTTTGATGAATAGATCCGCCAACCTCTCGGATGAATACGTCTCGCGAATCGATAGGAAGTTAGCACTCTTTGCAGACAATCAACTATCACCCATATGGCATCATAACCTTTTGCAGTACGTGGTAGCTTCATTATGAACTCCATGGTGATATGCTCCCACTTCCACACTGGTATATCCAATGGTTGGATCTTCCCGTATGGCTTTTGATGCTCAGCCTTCACTTGCAATCAAAGTAAGGAACTTACTCATATACTCCACCACATCGCGCTTCATACTCGGCCACCAGTAATCCTTCTTCATATCTTGATACATATTTGTAGCACCGGGATGAATAGAGAATTGAGTCTTATGAGCTTCATCCATAATCTTCCTATGTAGATCCCCATAACAAGGAATCCACATCCGTCTGAATTGGGTTCTAACACCATGTGTGTTGTCACCCAACTCCAAGACCATACCTCTTATTCTTTCAGGGTTAAGTTGATCTTCTTTCAACGCCTCATCTTGAAACTCCTTGATCTGCATTATCATGTTAGAGGTCATAATCAACTGATAAGCTTTCATCCGAATTGGCTCGGGTCTCTCTTTTTGGCTGAGGGCATCCGCCACCACATTGGCCTTGCCCGGATGGTAGTGGATCTCACAATCATAATCCTTATGAGCTCCAACCATCTTCTTTGCCTCATGTTCAAATCTTTTTGCATGAAGAAGTACTTCAAGCTCTTATGGTCAGTGAAGATGGTGCACTTAGTCCCGTATAGGTAGTGCCTCCAAATCTTTAGTGCAAAGACCACAACTGCTAACTCCAAGTCATGAGTAGGGTAGTTGACCTCATGAACTTTCAATTATCGGGATGTGTATGCTATAACCTTTCCTCACTTCATCAGCATGCAACCCAACCCCAAGTAAGAAGCATCTGAATAAACCGCTAAGTCCTCGCTTCCTTCAGGCAACAATAAAACTAGAGCTTGAGTCAACCTTGCCTTAAGCTCCTCAAAGGCCTTCTCTTGCTCTTGACCCCATATAAACTTCACATCTTTACGGGTCAGCTTAGTTAGTGGATAAGCTATCTTAGAGAAGTCTTGAATGAATCTCCAATAATAGCCTACCAATCCCAAGAAACTATGAATCTCAGACGACATCTTTGGAGACTTCCATTGCATCACCGCCTCCACCTTCATTGGGTCCACCATAATCCCCTTGGGATTCATTACATGACCTAAGAACCGAACTTCGCGTAACCAGAATGTGCACTTGGAGAATTTAGCATACAACTTCTCCTATCTCAACGTCTCCAACACTTCCCAAATGTGACCGGCATGCTCTGCCTCGCTCTTCGAATAAATCAGGATATCATCAATAAATACAATTTCTGATTTATCCAACATCGGCCGACACACTCGATTTATCAAGTCCATAAAAGCAGTTGTTGTGTTGGTTAAACCAAAGGACATAACGAGTAACTCGTAGTGTCCATAACGCGTACGAAAAGCTATTTTAGGAATATCTTGCTCCTTAACTTTCAACTGATGGTAACTAGATCGAAGGTTTTATGCTTGAGAACCAACTGGCACCTTGGAGCTGATCAAACAAATCATCAATCCTCGGTAGTGGATACCAATTCTTCCCCGTCAGCTTATTTAGCTCGCGGTAGTCAATACGCATCCTCATACTACCATCCTTCTTTTTCACAAACAAGACTGGAGCACCCCAAGGAGAGATACTCGGTCTAATGAACGCCTTATCAAGAAACTTCTGCAATTGCTCCATCAGTTCCTTCATCTCAGTCAGAGCCAACTGATATAGTGCCTTAACAACAGGTTGTGCACCTGATATTAAATCAATCTAGAGCTCGATCTCGCGGTCTGGTAGCACGCCTGGTAAGTCTTCTAGAAACACATCTGGATAGTTATACACAATTGGTACATCAGACAATTGTGGTGTTGGTGTATCCACATCCTACACGTAGGCCAAGTAGGCACTACATCCACGCCTCATGCACTTTCCCGCCACCGCCATCGAGATCACTTTCGGAATCGTATTGACTCGATCACCGTACACCGTCACCGAACTCTCGTTAGGCACTATCGATCGGATCATCTTCTTGTTACACACAATGTTTGCCTCTTAGTCCGCTAACCAATCCATTCCTAGGACTAAATCGAAACCGCCTAAGGTCATCATGAATGGTCTAACAGGAAAATTATGACCGTCTAATTTTATGTCACAACCTTATATCATCACAAAAATCCTAGTAGACTTACCTATCGCAGTTTCTACATCAAAGGGCTTATCTATACTCCTACTACTAATAGGCAATTAGCATAAAAAGCAGCAAAAATTAAACTTTTACTAGCACTAGAATCAAATAACACATTAGCTAGAGTTTGATTTACTAGAAAAGTACCTGATACAGCATCAGGGTCCGTCCTAGCCTCCTCTTGAGTCATCGTAAATGCCTTGGCGCTCACCCTCTGCCCCTCGGTCTCGGTCTTCTTTCCTACCCTACAACTCTCTACCCTCGGCTTTTTGCAATCCCAAATCATGTGGCCCTCTTTGCCATAATTATGGCACCTTCTTACCCCGCAATTCTTTGCCACATGTCCTGTCCTCCCACTCTGGAAACAGACATTGGATCCCAGTCTATATTCCCCAACATGCTCCCTTCCACACTTAACACACCTCTTCGATCCCGCACCGGATATGACCACACGTCGGTCATCCACCCGTGCACATTTATTGCTTGGAGTGGCCCCGTCACGTCCAAACCGCTTCCCGTTCCAATTTCAGTCACCACTACCTTTCTTGCTGATTTCTGCCACCACCACAACCTGCTCATCATACAATCTTCCGCCAGATCAACCGCCAACCTAAACATACTCGGTCGGGTGGCGATCAAGTGCCTACGGATATCCACCGAAAGCCCTTGGATGTATTTCTTGATCTTTCGTGATAGAGGCATCACCTGATCCGGCACCAGCCATGCCATCTCTTTGAACTTGGTTGTGTATTGCTGATACGTCATGGTTCCTGCCTCCAGCTGCAAGAACTCCCTTTCCACCTTGTCCAACTCACCATGAGGACAGAACTCCTCAATCACCAACTTCTTTAACTCTGCCCACCTCATCCTTCCAATCGCCTTACTACCCTCGACTTACGATATTGTCCCACCAACATAGAGTAGAGTCCACAAATGAATGAGTGGAAAACTTCACCTTTTGGTATTATCGGCACTTGTTGATATCTAGAATAGCTTCCATATCTCTCACCCACCGGTGAGTAGCAGGAGAAGTGCCATTTCCGTCAAAAGTTGGGGGCTTACATCTTTGAAATGCCCCGTAGTTACAGCCTCGTGCTGCCTCATGCACAGACTCTTCTTCCCCCTCCTCGTCAGTTGAGACAACCGTCTCCGTCTTCAGTTGCTCCCTTCCTCCTAAGGACCTGTTCCTCTCTTTTCTTTCTCTTTCTCTGACAGCTTTAATCACTTCGGTCACCACAGACGGTAAGATCGTCTGCATGACCTCATGAACCTCTTCCACCACAGCCTCCTTCACCGAGGCCCTCAAGTTAGCAGTCTCATCACCACTCTTCGGATGAGGGGTCTCAGGCTCTTCATGAGCCACCTCTTCAGCTCAAGGCCTTCCTTTCGTGACCCGTGGTCCAGCACCACGTCCACCGCAACCTCCACCACGTGAATCCCTTGACGATCTTCCACCAGCCATCCTCAACCACACTATAAGATTCAAACACTAACACGGTCATTCAAGGTAATAGCTCAGTTTATGTCAAGTATAGTAAGTCCCTAATTACAGTGGCTAGTTGTGATTAGCCAATTACTTTACTCTTCATACCCTAAGTATTTCCTATCCTGACTACATCAGTATCTAAGTCTACTAAAGGCACACAGATCAAATAACATGCACACATAAAGCCGGTTAACATTAAGAAAATAACCGATGACACGCAGCTACTCGGACTGACATCCCTTCCCTTTATCCCATTCTCATTTTCAGCTTAGGTTTTGTAACTCCAGGATAATCACACTTGAATCAAATCATGAAGAATTAGATCAAAATATGATAATCACAATTAAAACCCCTTTGATCTTCAATTAGATTGCAAAATGTGTGTTTACAAATAATCCCTCAATCTATTGGTCATGCAACCATCATAAAAACCTAATTACAATTAACCTATTTATAGTCTAGACTAATATTCACTAATTGCACTTAACCCCCTAGACTTAGGCTAATAAATGAAAATTACATATAAATCATAAAAATGACTAAAACAAGATAAAATATATTTTGTTCACACAAAATATTTTTTTTACAATAAAACTACTAGTCATTCAAATCTTCAACGTCTCGTCTCGGTTCCTCGTCTCGAACGTGTCGGGTTTGACTTTTGTTGACTTTGACCGTGACGTTGACTTTTGTTGACTTTTACTGTGTTGATAATATAGACTATCTTTTACAGTTCCAACAGGTTTCTTTTGAAAATTTAACCCATTTCACTTAAACTTTGGCTCTGATACCAACTTGTAAGGCCGTGTTCTCAGGACGCTCACAACTGGTCGATCATTGCTCATAAAACGTGTAACTTACATTTACCATTCCATAACATTACAGTGAAATAATTTAAAACCATTTCATTTCCTTATAATTGCTTTTGAAAAATAATACATTGTTGACGGATTACAAAATAACTCGTTGCATTACATCACAAAAATATTATCGTTATACAAAATGGATGCCATCCAAAATAAGCCAAGTAACCGCCCGTGCCATCCTCAGCAATCAATTACCTGCCAACTGGAAACACATAAAAGTCAGCATTGGTAAATGAGTTCTTGTTTTATAATAAAATATACTTTACTTTCGTTCAAAGCTGCTCTTTACTTTCGTACGTGATCAAGCATCATACGTACACATAGATAATGTCATTATTATCTTCCTTTACCGTTCATTAACTTTTATTCAATGTACGTCATTATTTTGTTTGTTAACTTCCATACCGTACATTTCATTCATTAACTATATTTCATTCATTCATTCTTTCTTTCTTTCTTTTCAGATCAGTGTCATCAGCTATACCTCAAACGTATGCATGAAGCGGGTACTGGGCCAAAGATCATAAATGACTTTCATAATGCAAATAGCCTGGCACCAACACTGGGGCAAGCGACAAAGATCCCACCTGTATGCTACACCCTAAACATAGGCACAAAGCGGGTACTGGGCCGAATATCATAAATGACTTCCATAACACACGTAGCCTGGCTCTAGCACCGGGGCAAGCATTCAATATCATCCATGTAAACTATACATTTGGCTAGTTATAAAGACTAGACCCCTGTGTGTATCATTACAGGTTACCTAAACCACACACAGTTGAGCTAACGACATCTTAGAGTCATGCACCTCCTTACATTTGCTTTCAAGACTTTCCATTTCATCATTTATTAATGGATGCATTCATTCATACTTTACGTCATTTTTTCATTATCTTCCGCTTTACATTACATAATACTTTTTCATTTACATTCATAACCATACCACGTAAAGCCACTAAAAATATACGTGCATAATAAGGATGTAACATCATATAGCCAGCATGTCAGCTTGCCTAGATTGGCTTGGATTGACAAGTGGCATGTTGACAAGGTCAAGACCTTCGTAGTAGTTCAAAGTTTGAAAATTTAAGACTTCTTGTTGCCCTTGAACTCTTTGAAACTAAGGGCTCTTCTGTTTGCATCATACATTCACCTTATGATGTAGTTGGAAGTTCCTTGAAGTAGAGATGACACTGCCCTTGGTATACCTTCCTCAAAAAGGCTCTGAATGAAGGAGTCTATAGTGTCCACACCAATGTGAACATGGGAAAGTTACTGAGTATGGACACTTGCAAATGAAGATGGTGAGTCCTCAATGTCCATGCTCTGTGAAGAACTCCCAGGTTCTATGTCTGTGATTACTTTCTCCTCCTTTTTGATAGCATCACCCCCTTGCATAGGTGAGATATAGGTTAGATCAATCACATTCACAGGTTCTTGTGTTCCTGGTTGAGCTTTTATTAAAGGTCTCCCGGCTAGTTTTTCCTTAAGATAAGATATCTCAAGTTGTTGATCATTGACCCTGTTATGAAAGGTAGTCACCTGAGATTCAAGATGACTAACCTTGGAGATTAGGTAGGTGCATGTTTTTGACAATGTTTGCACCTTTAGCCTTAGATTCCCCTCATCTTCATCAGAAGAATCATGGAGGATGAGAGAACTGGACCAAAGCCTTCTCTCTCACCACCAGCATAGAGTTCATGGCTGTTGGTTTTCCTCTGCTCATGGATGACTTCAGTCAAAGTGTCAATGGGCTGAGTTGCCATGGTTGAGGTCTGAATGATGTAATCACTTGTTGAAGTGAGAGCCTCTTCCATATAAATTTCCTGAATAGGTTTAGAAGGATCCACCTCAATAATAGGTGACTGATGTGAGCTAGACATAGGTGACTCAGGAGCACTTATCTCTTTTTGAGTAGGGAAGGAGTAGAGAGACTCATGGTACTCACTAAAACCTAAGTCTTCATTAGTATAGAAGTCAAGGTTGGGAATTGGGTGGTTTAATCTAAAGGCTGGGGATGTTAACTATCCCATGAAGGTTGTTCACGTGAGTGTTAAGACTTGGACTGAAGGCTTGAGGCAATTGGACTTGTGAGCTCATCAGGTTGAGCATGAGGAACCTCAGCACTGATCCTTGAAGAGATGGGAGTGGTTTGCTCCTTAGGAGAAGTGGGAGCTCTAGTATCCACTTTCTCCTATATGGGTGAGTGTATGGAGGCCTGCACAGACTCAATAGCTTGAGTAGGGGTTCGTTTGGATTTTCTTTTGTAGGTGTGCGTGATTTGAGATCTTTTTAGTGGTTGGGAGGTAGAAGGTGTGAGTTTAGCACTAGCTTGTGTTGCTAGGTTGTCACCTTGAGCAATGAGCTCTAACATTTTGGGGACAAGGGTTGTTTCTACCCCTAAGAAGCCTACAGTTAGCCTCTTCAAGATTTTAAAGATGTTAGGCTTCATCTGTCCCAATTTAAGAATATTACCTGTTTCCCTCAACTGTGAGCCTAGTTCAAAGTTGAGAATGTATTAAACATATCTAGGAAACATGTAATACTCCAAGGAGTCCAAGTTAGCAAGTAAATTCTGAGAGTACCTGAACTTGACCCCCTGAACCATTCCATGCACTATGAAGGAGATCCTCAGTAATCTGGTCCCACCCTCCATGATTGGACAAGCTGTGGATAACCACATGAAGTAGGTATTTCCACTGGGATGAGACCTTCCCATTCGTGAAGGTCTTTACAGAGAAATCTCCCTCGCAGCTCATCTGCTCAAAGGAATGATTGACAACTTCCTTTACAAAGGACAACTCACCTTCTTCATCATCCAGCTAAAGATGATTGTTGATGATGGCCGGAGTGATAAAGATTGTCTTCCCCTACACTGTAGCTGACAGTGCCATCTCCCCATCCATAATGACCTCTTGGCAGGTCTTCCAAAATTCCAACAAGTTATCCTCATAGAGAGTAGGATCAATAGTCAGGGAGGTGAAGTAGTTTGACAAAGCCAGAAAACGGAAAACCTCTAAGAAACTATCATTTTTCTCAGAGTTAAACATAGCAACCTGGTTGTATTGCCAGTGAAGTTGCATGGAGAAATTAGGGTTGTTTCTGAGATTTAGATTGGCCATTTTGAGAAGCTTAAGGGTGAAGGAAGATGAAAAACAAAGACGGTTTGGGAGAATTTAGGTCAGAGGAATAGTGTAAATGAAGAAGATAGTGAAAGAAGGGGGAACCGTTGGATTTATATGTAAAAAGGATCTGAGGCAAAGTTATTGAAAGAGGATAAACTTTGAAATCGGGAAGTCGGTCCCACCTCTGAAAAAGTAGTTTCCTTTTGCCTGAAAAGTAGTTTTCTTGGAAGTCGAGAAATCTTCTGAAGGTTATTATGCTTTGGAAGTTCTTGAAGGATAGCTTCCGAAGCCAAATTGACTTCAGAAGATATTTCAAATATTTTTGAGAATTTTGCTTTGGAAGAGATTTAGAACTCAGTGTTTATTCTAAAAAGAATAAAAACTTCCGAAGGAAAATTGCTTTCGGAAGAAAATTTGTTCTTATAAACATACAAGTAGTTAAGTTGATTTTAAGCTTCGGAAGATATTTTAGAAATTTCTTCCGAAGGTAAAACTAATTAAGTAGATATTTGTTTGCTAAGACATAAGTTTCTTCCAAATGTAATTTTAAATCTTTCGAAGGATAAAGAGATCAAAATTTTCAAAAATCTAAGGAATTCCTTTTAAAAAGGTTTTACTTCCAAAGAGAACAATGGCTTATGAAGTTGATAAAAAAGACAACTTAGGAAATACAGGTTTTAGAAATAATATGTTTAGGTTTTAAGAAAAGTTACTCAAAGTTAATCATCCCAATAACTGATACAAGATATTTGAATCTCTATTCATTAAAAGCTTTGGTGAACAGATCAACATATTGTTCATTTGTGTTAACTTTTACTAGTTTGATTTATCCCTTTTCAAAGTTATCTCTAATCAAATGATACCTAATATTGATGTGCTTTGTCCTTGAGTCTTGAACAGGATTCTCTATGGTTGAGATACCACTATTGTTGTCTATGTGGATGGGAGTCTCCTAGAAGTTGAATCCATAGTCCAACATTTGATTTTGAATCCAAAGCACTTGAGCACAGCAGCTTGCAACAGCAATGTATTCAACTTCAGCAGTTGACGCATGGACATAGGATTGTTTCTTGCATTGCCATGAGAGGACCCTTCCACCAAGAAACTAACATCCCCCTGATGTAGACTTTGCAGTCATAGTGCATCTAGCATAATCACTATATGTATATGCATACAGATTAAAGTCAAAATTCTTTGGATACCAAAGGCCAAGTGTTTAGGCACCTTTGAGATATCTTAAATTTATTTTGACAGTGATAAGGTGTGACATCTTGGGGTTGACTTGATATCTTGCACACACACATGTGGTAAACATGATATCATGCCTGCTAGTTGAAAGGTACATAAGAGACCCAATCATAGCCCTATAGAGATGTTTATCTCTACACTCCCCCTCAAGGTCAGACCCAAGGGAATGATTTCTTGCTATGAGGGTCTTAGCAACCTTGCAATCTATCATGTTGAACCTCTTAAGTATGTCCTAAACATACTTTGATTGACTTATGAAGATGCCATCTTCAACTTGCTTTACTTGAATTCCCAGGTAGTTGTCTGAGATACACCTCTTCATCAATCACCCCATAAAGAAAAGCACAGTTGACATCAAGTTGATAGACCTTGAAGTTCTTGGATGCAACAAATGCCAAGAATATCCTAACAGCTTCCAGTCTTGCTACATGAACAAAGATATCAGTGTAGTCAACTCCTTCTTCTTGTGTGTACCCTTGAACAACTAGTCTGACTTTGTTCTTGATGACAAGTCCTCTATCATCTTTTTTATTCCTGAACACTCATTTGGTCCCTATAGTAGTCTTCCCTTGAGGATGAGGACATAGGTTCCAATCCTTTTGCCTTTTGAATTGAAGCAACTCCTCTTGCATAGCCTCAATCCAACTTCCATCCTTTATAGTCTCATCAATTTTCTATGGCTCTATCTAAGACAAGAAACAAAAGTGAAGACAAACATTTGAATCATGGGTTTGTCCTCTTGTTCTTACCCCTGTATCAACATCTCCAATGATGTTTGTAGAAAGGCGAGACTTGTGGATCCTTAGCTGAGGGATCACAGCAAGTTGCTTAGACAGATCTAAATTAGAGAAATTTAGATCTGACAATGAGGATTCACCCTCCACATCAGCACACTTATCAAGATTAACTTGTATAATGAGTGTGTGACATCATTGATGTTATCATCAATGGAGTGGTTATTAGCATCAAGAAATTCCTGATCACTGTCACCAACACCATGCTCTCCAACATTTGATGCTCCTTCTTCTGAGTTGCGTGCCTCTAAGTGGAATTTGAAGGCACCCCAGAAGTATCAATTGGATTAGTCATTAATGTGCTGGTAGAAGCTTCATTTGCAGAATTGGTTAGCATTGGAGCTGAAGATATGTAGCTTGAAGGTCTTCTTAGCTCAAATTTTGGATCAGGATCACTTGTAGGTAATATATCTGTAGACCCTGAAACATGCTCACAAGATTTGTAAAACAGTTGCTAACTAAATCAAGATCAAATAACCAATCCGGACCAGAACCTTTCAAACTGTGAGTGTGCTCATTGAAAGTCACATTGGCTGACTCCTCAACTATTCTAGTTTTGAGATTGTATACTCTATAAGCTTTAGCTTGGGAAGAGTATCCAATAAAGTGTCCAGCATTTGATTTCTCAACAAACTTGGCAATTTGATCTTTGGCATTCAAATGGTGCAAGGACATCCAAATGACATGAGAAAACCAATGAAAGGTTTCCTCTTGTGCCAAAGTTCATAAGAAGTCTTACCATGAGTCTTAACCACTAAAACTTTGTTTTGCACATAGCAGGCAGTGTTGACTGCCTCTGCCCAGAAGGTGGTGGGCAGTTTAGAGTCAAACAACATAGTTCTTGCAGCTTCAATAAGTGTCATGTTTCTCCTCTTAGCAACACCATTTTGCTGAGGAGTCCTAGGAGCACTATATTGTCTTGTAATACCCTTTTCATCACAAAAATGTATTAAGGATTTGGTTCTTGAATCCAGTTCCTTGATCACATCTTATGGTCTTAACCTTGTGATCACATTGATTCTCAAACTTTAAGATGAAATTCTTTAGAATATCAGGAATCTCATCCTTAGTTCTAAGGAAGAAGACCCAAGTGAATCTTGTAAAGTCATCTGTGATCACTAAACAGTAAGAGGTCCTTCCTAGACTGATTACATTGGTGGGGCCAAAGAGATCCATATGTAACAAGTATAGGGGATTAGTGATGGAGTTTCTTTCCTTTGGCTTGTGAGATACCTTGTGTTGCTTTCCTTTCAAGCATGCCACATAATGATCATCACTTGTGAAGTCTTTCTTTGGCATTCCAGTTACCAAATCATTCTTAATAAGTTTATTCATGTTCTTAAAGTTTACATGGCACATTCTTTTATGCCAAAGGAAAAACTCATCGCTATTTGCTTTAGACAGAAAACATAAAACTTCTCCTAAGAGAGATGTTCTTGTAAATCCATCTTGTACATGTTCCCTCTTCTGGGGGCTCTGAGCTGAATATGCTCATGAGTAATGACCACCCCGGGCTTGAGAACAATGCACTCATGCTTAGTAAAGAGCATGTTACGACTCTGATCACAAAATTGAGATACACTCAGAAGATTGTATCCAAGTTCCTTGACAAAATTTACCTTTTCAATGCTGACCTTACCATTTGTGACATTGCCCCTTCCAGAAATGTAACCACCTTCATTTCCTCTAAACGCAATTGGCCCTCCATCAATTCTTTCAAAATTTTGGAGTAGAGACATATTGTCTGTCATGTGCCTGGAATAGTCACTATCAATGATCCAGACATTCTTGTTTGTCTTGAGTTGTTCCTGCACAAAGAAAATAATTAGTTACATTTGGAAATCCAAGCCTCATTGGTCTTGGGTTCATCAAAAGAAGTTGAAGACAATGCAACAGTAATTGATCCTATAGTCGTGCTATAAGGATCATTTGTTGAAGTTGATGAAGAACTCTCAGCCACTTGGTCTTTCGTTGACTTCCACACCACCTTTGGAAGCTTAGACTTGACCTTCAATACTTCGGAAGTTTTGTTGACTTCGGATGTTTTAAGATTAATACATAAACAAACCCGTATTTCAAAATTTTGGAGTAGAGACCAAAGTTTCTTCTGAAGGCAAGTTTCCACTTGTCTTCTTCTTCATTTTGGAGCTTCCGAAAGAAAAATATTTTACTTCTGAAGCTTGCTTCTTCTTCTCCAAACTCTTAAAAGTTTCTTTCTTTGTGATGTGGAAAGTACTCTTTGGATTGTAAACACAATCCTTAGCAAGGTGAGAGGTACTCCACACATAACACAATCCTTTTTCTCCCTTCTAGGAGTCTTCTTTTGTGAACAAGGCTGAACTTGATCACTTTCCATCTCCATCTTCATCTTCTCAGATGATGTGGCAATTCTTGTAGGGTTAGAACTACCTTTGGAGCTTGATGGTTTATGTTGTATAATAGTGGTACACAACTTATCAGCCTTCCTCTTGATAATGGGATGATTTGGACATGAACTAGAACTCTTGTTGTTGGAGTTTAAGTTTATGTCCTTAGCTTTAACCACTTCAAATCCCGCAGAAATAAAGACTTATTTCTGTGCAGAGTTGAAGGTGGCCTTGATCTCTTGAGCTTTCTTTGCCTTTCTCTTGCTCTTTCTGATCAAGTGCTTTCTCCTGGACTTGGTCATCCCAATAGTTTTACTCTCCTCAGAGGGATGGTGACCCTTCTTAGAATTCTTCACTCTTCTTAGAGCCATTCTTCAATATCTCCTCTTCATCCTCTTTAGTCAAGGGGTCTATGAGGGGAAGCTCATCTTGACAATTTCACATCTAAGAGATCTTACAGACAAGATTGTGTGTGTAAGATCTATCTCACAAGATCCCAGTCCCTGTTTATTTTGATAACAAACTTTTGCATGCAAGAATGAGGTTACCATGTTCTTGAAGGTCTCATCTTCAAGAACACATTTTTCTGCTCTGGCTTTGCTGATCACAAACTCAGCCTGACATTCAGTCTACTTGGCTATGAGATCAAATCCATCCTTGAGGATCAAATGCACTAAATTCCGGGAGTTTCACTTTCTTCATTAGCCAAGGAACACCAGAGCCCCCCAATTTGTTCACCGACTTCTTTTCTTGTTGCTTCATCCAAGCAAGAACCACCTTACGAAGTTCCCCTAATTCTACTCGATCATCTTCTAGTAGTTTAAAGGCTAATTTTATCTCCGCCATATCACTTTGAAGTTGTTTAATGTGAATCTCTTGAGCATCCAAGCGAGAAGTAGTACGTGTTTCCATGGAAAAGGATCGACGGTGGTAGGTCAGGGTAGGTCAGACCAATGATAGGAAATGAAATCAAGAGGGTAAAATTAACTGAAAAATAGATAAAAACAATGGAATAATCAAATAGAAACAAGATTATATTGCAGAATTAATGATGATAACAAAATAATCTAGTGATACCATGGATACACACCCTCTCTTATTACATCATGCAAGAGCCAAAAAGGACATAACAACTCACACACACCAAATGCATTCCCCCCTCTCCATATATTCTCTATTCCTAATAACACTCTACCCCTCCTAACTACTACATATTTCATGTTTTTCCTCTTCTAGAATAAACATATTTAATTTTTGGTTTGTTATTCATATCATTTTGTAATGAGATCCTTGTTAAAAGAACTACACATATAAACATAGAGAGATGTCGAATCTTTTCACCAAAAGATTAATTGTGAAAATCATAGTTGTTAAAGTGTTTATTTATTATAGGAGTCTCTTTCACTAAAAATACCAAAAAAAAATGATGTCTTTGTTTTGTTTCATATTTTGTTTTGAAAATTTCCCTACTAAATTAATATATATAATATTTTCACAAGTGCATTAAAATGACGTTTGTAACATTGAAATAATCTAACAAGAAATTAATACATAAATAAATACGGGTTTGTTTGTAACATTGAAATAATCAAACACGAAATTAGGAGATTGTTGTTTGTGATTGTGCACAAATATTTGTTGCAAATGATTGTCGATTATCAGTTGAGCAACATACTAAACCTGATTATTTGATATCTTCAAGTTTTAAAAAAATATCAAGCTACAAAACCTTCTCCTACATTTTCTATAGCACTCAAGAAAAAGAGAGTTGGAAAAACAGTTTCAGTTTGCAAGAAAGTCAAGCGGGAATGTTCGTTTGGACTGTTGTTGCGTTGAATGCTTATTTTGAAGTGGATACAAGATTTAAATTTCATTAACTAAGGGAAAGATTATTGGTTTTTATAAAAAGTAAGCCACATGAGCTGATGACAACACTAGCTAGACCTGATTCATCACGTGGGGCTAATATTTCTCCTCCGTCCATAACCCATAATAAGTGTTTCTAACGCTCCTATTACTTGGAGACATGTAATCAACCAACTTTTATATATATATATATATATATATATATATATATATATATATATATCAATGATGCTTTCATTATGTACTGATTAAACCCGCATCCAAGTATAAGACATGTATTTGCTTTCCAAATTCCAAATATGCAAACAACTGTAGCAATTCATAAAGGCCGGTACGCAGTTTGCACACAGTAACTTAATCAAGCAAAACGATAACGAAATTGAAACATAATATGTTAAAATTCTAATACTATTACAATTATCCACCATGAGAATGCAATTCCATAAAAACTAAAAGGGAATCAAAGCTCTTGATAAAACTCAAATTTGACACTTCGCAACTATCCTCCAAAACATAAAATGAAATTTAACTAACTTGAATCATGGAACTCCCAAAAAAAAACAGTTGTTCAGATCACGATCAAGAACTTGGGAAGATGAAAATCTAGTAATAAAGTGAGGAAGAAATCAAACTTTTTTGAAACCCAGAAAACCCAAATCACAGTTTGTTTATATAATGGTATCCGTAGTTTATGTACTAAACTATGATCGTCTACCAAGAAACCCGAATCATATATTGTTTGGAATGCCCATTTCAATTCCAGAACAATTATAAATGCCAGTGAAACACAGATTTGAAGTGGTTTAGCATGGCAAGCTTTTTTCTTATGCTGGTATGACCGTCTCTCTTCTTAACTGGCCACCCGTCTCTATCCATCTGTTTTTTTTTTCTTAATTTAAGATTCATCAATTTGGACTCTTTCTAAGTAATATTTAACCCAACAGGACCCAAGCACTTATTAAAAAATCCCAAAATTACCAAAAATGAAGTGCATGTGTTGTGGTGCATGTGTTTTTTTTTTCATTATAATTAAAATTAGCCATACAAAGGTGGTGCTTGAGTAGAGAATGACCAAATTAATTATAAACCATATATCCTAAAAATAAGCACATGCCATTTTCAAATTAATCTGTTCAAACATGTCATCTCATGGAACAGATTATATATACCCATATTTCTATTTATTATCAAGTAGAAAATTAGTGAGCTCCCAAGACTACCTCTTGACATCATACAGCTGAAAACTTGTAAATATAATCAACATATTCAGATGGTAACCAGTATCAAAGCAGGTTTACCTGTCTTCCATTCTCAGTTATGTAGCATTACAATCTTCCATTCAGAGTTTGATGAGCCTCATCACTCCAGATCAACTTGCTTTGGCCCTTGCTTCCGTTGGTGGCAAAAGTTAGCTTCTGTCTCAAATTAAAATAATTCAAAGTTAGGTATTCAAACAGACACACACACAGAAACCTACCCCCAAACATTGTACATTAAAAGTAGAGGTCATAATTTCAACTCATTTACTTATAAATAGTTAATTTGAGTTATATTTCATCTTTAACCGATTAGACATGTAAAATTAAATGATTAGCTTAAAAGAAAGCAGCTAAAGCCATCCAAGGTATATTTTCAAAACAACCCCACTAAATTTATCAAAAAGTATGGGAATAATAGTACATACTTGATTATTAAAAAAATAATATTGCACAAAAAAGTATTTAAGATCAACCCATCCTGTCTCAAGAGAAACGCTTTTCAACCATTACCCAACCTGCCTCTCCCAGCAACTGCAAATAAGACGTCAGATTACAAACCCTTTTTGCCCTCTTGTCAGTTGGAGTCCATGTTTGTGATGAGGAAGGTGCTGTCTTTACAAATTTTGATGAATTTGGTAGTCGTATAGAAGCTTTTGGCCCTGTGTGTTCCATAGTTTTCACTGTACTGCTACCCGTGTACCTGTAGAAGTCGAGTATGGATCGGCTTTTTCTCTTCCTAAACTTTGATGAATATCCTGAGGAGCAAAAGCAAGGGGCAGATGATGTGTTTGGCAGAGATTGCTGACGCATCCTGCTCTTTTCCTTGATTCTGTTGAGAAAATCTATGGTCCAAGGGGAGCTTCTCTGTGGTTGATCAGATAGTATGGCTTTTGATAGTGGTGTCCTACCATAACATGGATCCTTTTCTCTGAAAGGTGTGTTATTAGTCATTAAACCTGCTTGTGAATACTGTATAAATCCTTCACTTGAGGTTTCTCCATTATCTTTGGTAGGAAAACATGAATCAAAATCTGAGTTAATCTCAGCAGCTGTTGAAAAACGCGGAAGACTGAACCACTCAGATGATAGTTTTTCTGGGTGCAGAAAAGAAAAGCCCCCACCTGCTATAGCAACATCATCAATGTCAATAAGTTCCCCTTTGTTAATGTGGTTGCCTAACTTGTCCGCAATGGGCATATACTCTTTCTTGCTTTGACCAAATGATGCCTCTGTCAAACTAGGATGATTCAGCATCATATGGGCATCAGGTTTTTTATTCTTACCAAAGTATATCTCAACATTAGATTTTTCAATACCATCAGATAGCTCTCCAGTTTCCAAATCCCAAAACTTGTGTCTATTAACAGATTTTGGAGGATCCCACAGGACATCCTTATTTTTCTCAAATTGAAACGAATAATCAAGAGATATGTCTTTTGTCTCCGGACTCACGATGTACTTTCTTTTCTTTGGCTCAGTGTCAATCTTAGGACAACAATAGCCAGAATCATGACCAGAAGATACTGAAGAACAGCAATCTGTCATTCCTGACCTAGAATCTTCTCTCTCTCCGTATCTGCACAAAGCACTGAATAGTGTGATGCTTCCATGAGGTACAAGATACTTTTGCAGAGCACAAACTCTTTGCTGATGAGACATTTCAAAAAACTCGATGAGTGTTCCAACTGAATTTAATACTGCATGAGCTGAAAGTGGATTAAGTGAAGTAAATTTGGATAGAAATGATTCAGCTACGGATTCTGATTCAGGCATCTTAGGATATAGGTCTCTTGTTGTCTTTGCAGCATTTGTGATGCATTCCAATATTATCTCATCAGTTGTCTCACATGAATATGAATAAAAAAGCTGCAAGGCAATTCCTAAGCTTGCTGCTGCAGCATATAGTTCATCTGATAATTCCATTATGCAACTAAGGAATCCCATTTCTCCTTCAAATATCTACAGAAATGAAAAAAGAGATTAAAAAAACAGATGGTTAACTAATAACATAATACACATTTAAACTTAGAATGAAGCTTACCATAATACAGCTACTGAGAGCAAAACTAAGTGATGTTAAAACATTTGCTGCAATATTTTCGATACATGAAGGTAATGAAGAAGCAGCATCTGAAGAATTTGTCTTATTTCTAATGTTCTTGATGTCATACAACACTAAACAAACTGCAGCACTAATTATAATGTCAACTGGCAGATTTAGATCCCTCTCAACAACTTGTAAACCTTCTTTTTCCATCGCAATAATTTTTTGATATGTGCTTCTTCTAGAAATTATCATTTCTGTTTCACAATTTTGAGTATTCACTATTATAATGACATCAGGTAAAGAGGGTGTGTTTGTGTTGACCTTTGACTCCATAGCTAAGGGCAGTTGTGGTGCTTCGTATGTTGCTTCCAAAGATTTCATGGTATTCTTTCTCCCAACATGTGTAGAATGTAATGGTTCTTCTAAGTTCTTGCTGCTGACATTTGGTATTGAAGAAGTATGAATATCTCCTCTCTAACCAAATAAAAGGTATACATTCAAATCAGGAAGATTAATAATCATCAATATGGACACTAAAACTGGTTTCAATCCATTTGAAAGTAATTTTAAGACTTTCAGCTATTGTTTAATATAGCAAAGGCTGCTATAACAAATAAAAAATCAACCTTAATGAAAAGAAAAGCCTTAACTGATTGAATCTCATTCTCCAAGCCATGCTGCTGTTTTCTGCTGGTATCATGCATCTCAAATGGATTGTTTGCTGAACCCACTGGAAGGGCACAATCCATTTTAAGTATAGATTTTTGCCTTTTCACATGAGCAGCCTCTAAAGGGTTTAAGAAAAAGTCAAGATCATCGAACTGTGACATAGATTCAGCAAGCTCATGAGCCTTGTCAACCTTAGTTCCAACTAAAGCTTCTCTACTTGCCGTCTTCTTGCATATTTCACTTGAATCAATTCCATCATTACACACATGTTCCATCAAATTTCCAGACATTTCTATGTGCAGTACCTCAGTGTTCTCTTTTGTGTCTTGCTGAGTTGAGCATGCATCAGATAAAACAAACTCCAAAACCAGCTTTAGACCATCACATGATTTGAGGTCTGCATTATTACAGTAAGTATCTATATCCCCAAACAGATTCAAGGAAGTTTGTTTACTATGACTGCAAATATCTTTTTCTAGTAAATGCCAGTCCAAGTATATGTCATCTGAAGTAGAGGAAGGCTGCAGCTTCAGTTTTACAAATATTTCCTCAACAACCGTTCGTACAGATAGTATCCTCTCATGATCAGAAATAATAGGAACAGGCAGTGATTTAAAAGAGTTGTCTGTCAGAACAAGTTCATGTGTGACAACTAAATCACTGAAAGTGCTTACGGTTGTGTCGCCAAACATCTGTTCTAAATGTTCTACTTCACTTATAATTTCAGTGTCAAAGAACATTTGAGAAAAATGTGAGGTGTTCATGTCAAAGAATTGGAGTTGCTCAAGTGCAAGTGGGGTTAATTGGTGTTCTATGGCATTTATTATGTACTCTGGAGAAATATTCACATATGGTAAGTCAAACTTATGACATTTGAGAGAAGAGTGGTTTAAAAGATTTTCCCATATGTCACATTCCATGGAAGGCAAAAGCTTCTTCGAATCACATGTCAGTTCATCTGTATGCTTCCATTGTTGGAATTTAATGCTTTCAAATATCGTATGCTTGTTCTCAAATATATAGGCGTTAGTTCCCAGACAAATCTCATCCACTTCCAAAAGAGGAAATGATCTAAGAACAGAAGATGTTTGGCCCTTAACCAAACTGCCATCCTTCAATAAATCAGAATTATGCTCTTCCTGGATTTCTAGACATATATCTTCTACATAGCAAATTGATTTATGAATGTCCACATGTTGCTGCAGCTCAAGTAAAAAATCCAGCAGATCCTGCAAAACATTAACTTCAGAACGGAAGTAGCTTTAAGTTTTAGCACAAGAAAATTAACACTTCACTTGTGATGACGACTGAAGTTCAATGGGCATCTAATTTTGCAACAGAATATTAATAATTAACTGTGCAGAAACTGAATCAAACAGCGATTTTATGGACTCGTTATAACACCAAAAGCAGATAGAAAAAAGTTTAAGTGAACTTCATACAGTTGGAAATTTTGTGTCTGCAACTTCAAAGAAAATTTGTATCATCTCTTCATGCAAAAAGCGAGAATCTTCCTGCAGGTGACAGACAAAAGCTGATAGTAAGATGTATCGCTACATGTACATGACTAGTTCTACCCAATAAGTAGGTGGCATAAAATTAATTGTGATTGGTGAAAAGTGGGTTACCAAGGATTTACAAAGCTCTGGAGTTTCAAATTTAACCAGTGTAAAACTGATGTCAGTAGTACCATCTTCTTTGATTTTCTCCTGCATGAGCATATACCATGAATTGAAAAGGAAAATGAGTTGAGGAATCTATCAAAGCTATAGTCGATTCTAGATTCTCCATCTTTCTAGCACATATGTTGCTAATTATCCTTGTCCTTCCCGTCACATTAAACATATCTAGATATTTACACTAGAACAGCAATGGAGCCATTTGGAAAAAATTACAGAACTCAAGCACAATGAAGCATAACTTTTTCAATGGCTGAAAATGAATCCAGGCTTTAAATAATAATGTGTTGAATTACGACTGCAGATTACAGAATCTATGCTCCAGGTCGTATCACAAATTAAGTTGATATTTCTATTCAATTTTCCTATTCCAAAATTGTCTTAAAACTTCTGAATATGAGACTAATTACGTTGCACTAGTGGATCAAAATTTAGAATTCTGAAACCTATTGCGGTGTACGAGAATCCATAGCAAATCACCTTCGTAATAACTGAACTAATGAGTCAAAATTCAGAACTCTCGACGCAATTAGACCAGATATCATAGCAAACGATCGTCGTAACAACTAATTTAACGTCAACATTCAGCGTTAGTGGATTACACAATTCAAAAAACATTTTCAATCAAAACCACACATGTTTCATTGACTATTTCACGTACTAATAGACGCAAATCAAAATCATCAGAATCAAATTGTTCATTACCTCTGATACTCCTTCCCTCTCAATTTGCTGATCGATCTCGGAGCTGATAGCTTGAGGAAGAACGTCGGATAAGAACTTACTGAGAGATTCAGTCACGCGAAACCTCTCGATTTCAGGAGAGAAGTTAATGGAATCGAGTTGATCGAAGACCGAGAGGTGATCAAAGTTGAAGAGATCGGATGGGGAGAATACCGGAGGGGGAAATCGGAGGAAATCTATGGTATGAGATGTTGCAGAGGAATTGGAAAAGTCGGTGAGAAAGCGAGTTCTCATGGCGGAGAATGTATGAATTTGGGAGTGTGAGAGAAGGTGGAGTCACTGAGGTCAGTCAATTCAGCATCTTAAGTTCTCAACGGAATGTTTTCGCAGATTTGGCGCTCAGATCGTTAAAGAGAGGGAAAATTGCAAACTTAGTCTGGGGTTTGCTAGGATTGCATCTTTGGTCTCCGGGTTTTTTAAATTGCAAACGTAGTCAAAAGTTTTGGTACCTTGTTGCAAGATCGGTCTTTGATGTTATCTCTTGTTAGTTTTTGAGGTTAAGTAAGGACAATCTGGTCATTTTGTATTTCGTTTTAATTTAGAGTTGATTACACAATTAGTCTGGATCGTATGTTCATATTGCAGTATTAATTCTAACTTTTAAGAAATTATATCATTGGTCCCAACTGTTTGCTAAAACGTAACATAATTGGTATCTATAATAAATGGTCGTTAGTTTTTGTTAGATTTTTAAAAATAACCATTTTACTATTGATATATTTATTATTATTATTGTTCATAACACCACTATTCCATCACCATTACCATCGACCAACCACCGTCACCACCTGCTAATCGCCCAACCATGACCATGACCATCCGTGACCACCGTCGGCTACCACTGTATATACATACACACACATACACACAACCTCATTATAGAACACCATCACCTTCGCCTACCGGTTTTCCAGCCATCAACTATCACCCTCATCTTCTCCACCATTAATCACCATCACCACCGCCCACCAAACCATCGCCAGCACCAAAACTACCACCTGTACAACCTCTATCAACACCACCACTACCATAAACTGATGCACCATTAGAGCGGGTGAGACTCCAAGAATATAAGGGAGAAAGTATAGACAAGCTTTGGAGCAAATTTTCTGATCTCTTTTATTTCCAACGACAAAGACTAAATACATTAAAAAAATGAAAAAAATGCAAGTAACAAATAAACTAACATACATGGTATAATGGAGAAAATGTCATGCAACATGGAATCATGGAATCATGTGTGGAACATGCAACGTAGCTGACTTAAAAAGACCGGATCCAAGCTGACTTAGTCTATCAACCTTCTTGGTAGCTTACTCTCTCGCGTGGGCTTGACCTGAGGCACATTTGCAATGGACCGAACATCAGCAAAGGTCTGGGCTTCGAGTTGAGCTGCAACAATACCCCTTCCTAAGAATCAACATTGTCCTCAATGTTGGTAAAACAAGGGAATTGTTGACTGAGTGGAAGTATCTCCTCCCTAGTAGCTTCTTCGATAGGAAGATTCTCCCACTTAACCAATACTTCTTCCTCACTAGCTTCGTTAATTCTTGAATCAAGAATGGATTCTGACAAGTAATCGAGCTAGTCCGACTAAGTGAACTTAGTGAGATCTCCACTAGTTAAATTCGCAGCACCATGACATTTTTAACAAGGAAACATGAAAGACTGGATGGATTTTGGATCCCATGGGAAGTTCCAACGTGTATGCCACCTTTCCAACTCGTTTAACGCTTTTGTAAGGCCCAAAAAATCGTCATTACAGCTTATGATTCTTCCTTTCAGCTAATGGATTTTAGCGATAGTCCTGAAGATGAAGATAAACGAATTCACCCACTTGAAACTCCTTATCAAATCGTTTCTTATTTCTTGTTTTATCATTCGCTCCTTGGACTGTTCCAATGATTGCTTAAGTCTTTGTCATAGTTATTGATATGCCAACAATGTAGAATCAATTGAAGCATTATTACTGTTACCAGAAAGGTAATCATGTATGGAAGTTGCAACCCGAACATACATCATTTAAAAGGCATCATTATGATTGAGGAGTGAAAGCAAGTATTATAAGAGAACACGACCATGTATAAATACATTTACCACTTCGCTAGTACAAAAAAACATACGCCTGAAGATAAGATTCCAAGCATCTATTAACGACCTCTATTTGACCATCTATTTACAGGTGGTAAGCACTCAAATGTAGTAATTAAGTGATCATTTGCTTGAATAGTTATTTCAAAGATTGGCTAATGAAAATTGGGTCACAGTCAGAAACTATGGTTCCAGGAAGACCATGTAAACGTTTAATTTCACGGAGAAAGATGGTTGCTAAAATGGCTGCCGTGTAATGAGTGGGTAACAATATAAAATGCGCCAACTTGGAAAGATGATCAACTACTACCTTTATTACCGTTTTACCTCATGAAGGTGGTAGATTTGTGACAAACTCCATAGAATTATCAAGCCATGGGTCTTCATGTGTAGGAAGTGGTTGGAGAAAATCATAAGGTTTGTGATTAGGTGGCTTGATAACTTGAAAAACTTCACACTTCTTAACATAGGCACCAACATCTTTCTTGAGGCCAACCCAAGAAAAAGCACTAGAAAGTCTATTAGTAGTACCATCAACATCCGCATGATTTCCTAAATAGGAAATATAGGATTTTGCCAATAAAGTGCTTTGTAAGGTGTTAAGTGGTGGGACAAGAACCTTTCCATCCACATACACCAAACCATCCTGAAACTTATGATGTGGAAAAGCTGATGGATCTTTTGTAATCTGTAGAACAAGTTGTTGCCCATTTTCTAAAGTAACAAAATAATGCCTGATTTCATTTACCCATGAGGCCGTGGGATGATAGAAAGAAAACATAGTGGGAATATCAACTCAACTAAGGGTGTCGGCCACCAAGTTCTCTCGTCCTGGTTTATACAACAACTCAAAATCATAGCCTAGCAAATTGGTGATTTGATGATTGCTCCGGGGTTTAAATTGTTTGAGATAATGTTGCACCATGAAAGGATCATACATGCCAACTCAATGGGTGATTTGATGATTGCGCTGCTGGAATCCCTTAAGTCCAAGAAGAAATGCGGATGAAGATTCTGCTCAAGAAAAAGAAGTGTTGTCTTCCGCATTTGTCAATGCGGAATACATAATGCAAATACGGACAAGTATTTGCTCTTCCGCATTGACAAATACGAAAGATTAAAAGTTAATGCGGACAAGACTTTGCTCATCCACATTAGACAAATGCGGATGACCGAACAAATGCGCATAAGTATTTGTTCATCCGCATTAACCAATGTGGATGACCAACATACTAATGCGGATGATCAAGTGAAGAAATGTTGATCAAGTTAACTCATCCACATTTGTCAATGCGGATGAACAAGCAAAGATGCGGATCAAGACTTAGCCTA